>VDFB02337842.1:0-69599 GCA_007258455.2 Sequoia sempervirens
CTTATTTTTATGTTTATGATGCTTTATGGTGATTATATTGTTATGTTTTCTCTATATACCATTCTCATGTTAGTCCGGATATCATGGTATGATTTGGGTGATGATGTGATATTTTTATAACAATGCAATTATTTAATCATGAATTGATAGAATATGTTGAATTGTGGATATTGCTATTTCAATTTATGGATGTTAGGATTTGATTATGTTAATTACATGTATATGGAATTGTTGATTTAATTGGTTGATTATCATACATTGGATATATTGACATGTGGCTTCAAGTGTGTAGGTACATGCCCAAGGCCAATGGGATCGAAGGTAACCAAGGGTACCATATTGTGCGATGCCAGGTTAAACTGACTATGGTCCATTTGGAGGGACCATAGTCTCTTATGTGTTATGTCTAATTTGTTATGTAAATTTGGAATGTATGTTAATGTGTTTAATTTTTAAAAGTGGATTAGGTCCTAGATGGAGGTTTTGATATTTGATTTACTCTTGTGAAGTTTTAAATTCGGATTCTTCTCTATTTGGGTTTTGAAAGGGTGATAAAAGTTTTCAAATTAAGTATTTTAATCATTTTTGGATCCATAGGATGTATACCTATGGGTTAGGGGTCAAATAATTCCTATATCTTGGATATTACTCAAGACATGACCCTCCATAATTGCCATTTATGGAGGGTGACAGATTTTGAGAAATGGGAGTGTTGCTTCCAAAATCTCATTAATGAGATTTGAGAGCTCTTGTGGAGTGTTGAACACTCCTTGGCTCTTGACTTCCCCATTAGTTTTCACACATGTGTGAGAACTTGTGGGGACATGTATCCATAGGGATGGATGAGGGAGTGACATGTCAGTCCCTCATCCAAGGGATTCTAACACTAATTCCCTATTTCTATCTTTTGGAAAGTTAAAGGGGGGTTTCTTTTTCTAATCTTGGTTTTGGATTTAGGTTCAATTTTGGGAAGAAAATAAAGTTTTGAAGGAGATATTGAAGGAATCCTCAAAATCCTTCCCCTTTTATAGCTTGGACTTGAGGTAAGTCCTGGTTGGTTATGGTTTTCTTTTATAATTCCATATGATAGGATTGATTATAAGATTTAGATGCATTTTTCTTATCTCTTTGAGTTTTTTGAATGTATTTTTTTGTGATGGGTTTTTGGGTAGTGTAATGTCGAAAAATGCACTCTACATTTTCACACTATGTTTGGGTCCCTTAATAATATGGACTTAATTAAGCCTCTAATTGGCCCCATTTTGCATCTACAAGCCTAATTAATTACCATTTTTGAAAGGGGAATTAATATTTAATTAATGTAATTATCATTATTAACTCCTTGAAATGGATAGGTCCTCAGAATTGAGATCAAAACCCATTCACCCTTGGGTGAATGGGTCCCCTTTAATTGCTAATTTCAAATTTTAAATATGTTTTTGGTGGTATTCTAATGATCCAAAATTCATATTCAAATGTCGACTTGTAATGTTTAATTTTTGGGAAATTAGAGAATCATCTATAAAAGCGGGGTTATTTTATCAATTCAAATCCTAAGAAATCTAGAATTTTTGAAGGAGCAAATCTATAGCCAAGATTATTATCAAAGGTGTTCAAGAGAAAAATTTCTCAAGCATTTGTTGTAGCATTCAAGATCTCAAGCATCATCTCAAAGTTATGTGTATCCATGCATGTTTTTGGAGCTAACATTGTGATGTAGGTTTCAAGCATTCAAGCATCAATTCAAGCACAAGATCAACATCCAATTCAATCCATTTCATGCAAGATCAAGACTTTGAAGAGATGTGTTAAGTTTCAGATCTTCAAGGGTTTCACTCAAGGGTTTGGTGAGTTGCAACATAGAAATTGTTCATTCATCATTCCTTTCATGTTTCATTATTTCAATTCAAGGTTTAATTACAAAAATGGGGTTTGACCAAGGCAAACCCCCACTCACCAAGAATAAACATTTTTTCCCTTTTGTATGTTTTGCAAAGCTTAGGTTGAAGATCTCAAAAAATGCAATTTTATAAAAGTTGCAAAGTTATCAAGATTGTCGTCAAGTCATGGAAACTCACCTACAAAATTTATTTCTAACTTTTTGACTATGAAATCCAAAGAATTTGGGAGTGTAGACATAGGAGTAGAGGACCCAGAAATTAATTTCAGAAAGCCCTACAAAGACTCATTTTCCCTAGGGAAAATTTGTCCCAATATAGCTCTCAGAACAAAATTTTGGTGAAAAGTGCAAAAATACTTAACCTTTTTAGATCTATAATTGGTTTATGTATTCTATAAGATTAAGGTTTTAAATTGATGATTCATGTATTGCATTGCATAATTGACTTAGTTTTCTATTTTTCATTCATCTCCCAAAAGTGTTGTCCTGTAAGTTGCAACCTATCCTGAGTCATAAGGAAAATAGCTAGATCTCCCTCAAGGTTGACTCACCTAAGGGTTGAAAGTCAATATTGCTCTAGGAGATCTATTTTTCTTAATGAAATTTGGAATATAGGTGTATCATTTTCCTCATCCCATATTTGGTTCGCCTATTTCCCGCCTTTTCATTTTGGTGAACCTAACTTTATACAACAAAATTCTAAAATTTGAAGTCTATTCAAGCCCTAGATGTAGGATTTGTATTAATTTGCATTGTATTGCATTTCATTTTGAAAGGAAGTAGGGTGAGCACAAAAAAATTCCTACACTAATCTAAGTAGGGGAGAATTACAAAAAAATCCTTTTAACACCTTATACAGTTATAGTAATGAGAAACACATAGGAATAATTGAATAGAACAGCAAGAACCTATAAAATAATGACACTAGATATACGTGGGGAAAACCATTTCGGGTAAAAAGCCCCACCCTCCAAAAGCACAGTACTTCTCTATTATATCAAATAGTGAATACAATTATCTCCAAGTACAAAGCTTCTTCAACAAGTGCTTCGAAAACAAACACCTATTCTAGAGTGAATCTGGAAGCACTTTGTTACCTGCAAACATACTATGCATTCTACAATGCAAGACATCTATTTTATAGAGAATACAAGCTAAAAGAAGCATCTAGAAGAGGTTGGGTGTCCAAGTCCACATGGCACAATATCCCACGCCATAAACATGCATTTGGACACATGTACGTTATTCCCTTACACCCCTTACAACTATCATAACATGCAATATTCTCTCTCCAATATTGGGCAACCAAAATATGCTAAATATAGACTATGATAGATTCGTTACAACCATTATAAATCTACCATAAAATATTCCATAAAATCTAACATAGATTTTATAAGAGAATCCATCATAATTAACCAAAATATCCAATTCTCTTACAACCTATCATAACCCAACTTGGGTACCAACTTCTCCATGCAAAAAGATACCTTATAGTGCATCATAAAATATGTAATAAGATGTCATAGGTCCAAGATTCCAAAGTGGGACACCTACCTCCACTTGGGATGATGATGTGTCATCCAATCACCTCCAATGAGGATGCCACCTAACCAATGGGTCCCAATTGATGACATGACAATGTAGGAAATAAAATAAAATAAATAAATACAATAATACATTAAATAAATCAATGTTAGGACTCTAAGGTTGAGACACCTTAATCCCAATATTCTCCCCCTTGTCAAAGACCTGCCAAGAGTCATATGAAATCATCTGCTGAGGGCCCTAAGGCCCATATAATTAGAACAACATCTAAAATTTTCTATGCTCACTGGCTTTGTTAGTGTAGACATGGAAAATATACCGACATACTTGATCCCAACTATTAACATCATTTCATCCCGAATCATCCCTCGCTCTAACCATTTAATCGAATATCCTTATCTAATTAAATTCATCAATATTCCTCCCTTAATTGCATAAATCATTTATTTAATTACATCATTTGCTTCTATTAATTCAATCAATCAACCTGATTTAATCATCCCTATTTAATTAAATAATTCACCTTTTGATTAAATCTCTAAGGTCATCATATTAAATTAAATAAATTAACATTTATTTGATTTAATCTAACATCCACCTTCTTTAGTTAAATAAATCAAAAATATTTATTTAACTATCCTTATAATTACATTCCTCTTATTTTGATTTATTTAAATCCACAAATCTAAGTCAAAAATGTCACATCCCCTAATCTCCCATTAAATAAATTAAATTTGATTAATTTAATCTCTCCTCATGTCCCATCCTCTAGCTTTTCCCACTTGCACATGAAAATAGATTTAATTGATTTATTAAATCTCCATTTTCCATTAACATGGCATAAAAAATGGAATATTCCCCAAGTTTGAATTCAAAATCCAAGTGGGATGAGTCCTTCCAACAAGGAATTTACTCCATCTTATAAGTCCTTTGCCTTGAGCCAAGTGGCATTCAATGCATTCTTCCTTCCCTCTTGCATGTCATTTTAACAAATTAAAAATCCAAATATATGCATTTATTAGCACAATCATCAAAACTTGCACATCCTTGGCCCATTCACATTTGGACAAGTGGCACTTTTCCATTGGATGAAATTTAGTGCCACGTTTCTCTATTTTGGGCATTCTTTCAACTTGTCAATCTATAAATAGAGAGCTCCTCTATTGTATTTGGCATCCACAATTTGAGTAAACTTATTATGCTCAAATTATTAGCAATCTTCATCCATATTATTGAGTTCATAGCTAGGTTATGTAGATTTTTCTCTTGGAGCACTCATCACTCATCAACAAAGTGGATCAACTTTCTTCATCAAATCACCATTGCGTCATTGGAGTTGGGAAAGGGCCAATTTTCACATCAAATTGGCACAAATTCCCTCAAGAGATTAGGAGTTTGTTTGCTTTAGAATAGGATTTGACATGCTTTTAAATTTCATTTGTGTTCTTCATGTTATTTACTCTCTCTTTTGCAAATCAAATGAATTTATTGAGGAATCTACATTCTAGCTTGCTTTAAATCTAATTTTTTGTTGATTTCTTGTGTTATTGCAGGTTTAGGATCTAGGTTCAACAGTTAGTGCATCTGCAACATTCGCCAAAGTTTCAACCTTCTCCAAATCCACCTTTCCATCTTCTACCATATCACAAACAAAATAATACTAAACATCGATGTGCTTTGTTCTAGCATGGAATGCAGGATTCTTTGCTAGGAAAATCACACTTTGACTATCACAACAAACGATAATCTAACCTGCATCTAAACTAATATCATAACACAATCTCTTAAGACAAATAGCTTCTTTCTAGGAATGAGTAGCTGTCATGTACTATGCCTCTGTTGTGGACAATGCAACTGCAGCCTGTCGCTTACTCATCCAACTAATAGCACCACCAAATATCATAAACACATAACACTAGTGGATACTCTATTGGTAATGTTACCCACCAAATCTAAATCCATATATTCACAAATACTCACAAAATGTTGAGGTCCAATAGGATAACCATGAAAACACAAGGCATACTCACAAGTACCTCAACAAAAAAATTTCATAGTTGTTTGTCTTTGTCTACTCAATTTGTTTGTACAGTTTACATATCTCTATTTGGAATTCACAATTACAGGTTCTTAGGAATTTTGCATTTAGTTAATAAATGTGAAAGAAAGTGCATTGTTTGGGTTCAAAATTTACATTCAAAAGTCATCATTTTCAAGTCTTTGCATCTTACAATCAGCCAGTTATTACATTTTAGATCTAAAATTTGCATTCAAACTTGTTCAAACATCTTCAACATTCTTGCATACTTGTATTTTCATAAAATTGGGATGCAAATTAGGCAATTTCTGGAAAACTATATATGGTTACAACTATTTGAAAGTAGAATTAGATTCCTTAACTAGTGTATTACACAATCAAACTTTGAACTTTCAACACCCCTGATCAGGACTTAGACGCCCCTGTGTGACTCTATTGTGTTATCTAGGCATTAGTCAACTTTTTGTGATAGAATACTCTCAAGAGCGTATGCCTGGAGTTGCTTGTTGAGTTTCCTTCATTTGTTGAACATTATTCCAAAATATCATAACATTATAGAGATGTGTTTTTTCTAAAATTTGGAGGACCGTGAAATCTTTAGTTGATGTGTCAAGTAGTTTGTTTGGTGATGATCCTAATCTTGATAATGATGTCCACAATACTTCATCCCTTAATGAAATTCTTCTTGATGTCCCAGGCCAAGATGTAGAGAGCATGCACAAATTATTACAAAACTCTTTGCATAACCTTGAAAACAATGCAGCCTTTTATCCCTCAATGTAATGGCCTAATACCCCATTTCAACAACCAACACCTCCTATTGTTCCACCACTTGACATGTTCACTCTCTTACATCCTGAAATTGAATCACAAGGCATACCTCAAACAATGACCATGAAAGAGCCTATTGATCACAATCACAATGAAGATATGCCTATTGATGCCCTTCCATCTTATGAGAACAAAGTCACCAACACACCTATCAACTTAGAGTAGTGCTATGGTCAAGGCTTTAGGATCCTGAAAACACAAGGATGCGACATAGTAAATGAGCATAATAGCCATTCCCTTTTGGAAAAAAGACCATTAGAAGATACTAAAGGAGTAAGTTACCAAGGTCCTCCTCCTCTAGGTCAAACATTTACAAAACTAACCAAGAAACAAAAATTCTATGATCCTTTAGAGAAATTGCATTTCCTATATCATGAATCCAAGAATGAACATGCACTAACTACACTTCTACACTTGGGGATTAATTAAGCTACCACATGTGTTTGAATGAAAAACCAATAAAAAAAGGATACAAATACATCTTATTGTGCATATCATATAATATTTGGACATTGTATAGATAAATTTCATGATTTAAAGAAGATATTGAGAGAACTTGAGCCCTATGGGGATCAAGTTGAACATATGATAGACTAACATGCAATTAATTTTCTCCTTGCCATGTGATAGTTGTAGAATCATAGCATACTCACTACCACATGCATCAAAATTTATGCAAATCATCTTTTATCTTGCAAGGAAAAGCATATTGGGCTCACCTTTGTCCCTACACTTGGGGGGAAAAGGGTTAGATAGCCTTTCCTAGGTTTATTCCTTATTGGAATCCCTTTTTATCTCCTTAAAACGTTAGTGTAGCAAGTACACTAACATTTTAAGGGGGGCATATAGTCCCCTAATTATTATTTGCATATGAGATGATTTCTTCTTAGTGATGATAGGATATATCTCCTAGGAAGTGTGACCTTGTCAACCAAAGTGTGACTTTCTTAATCCATGTGATGTGTCACCTTGATGGTAATATTAAGCTTGGTGTCCTCTAAGAGTGTAACCTTTCTTCGTATATGATGTTCCCCTTTGTGGTAATGCTATGGAAAGTATTTCCTAAGGCATGAATCTTTTATTCCTCAACTAGTCCTCTCTTGGTGGTGATGCCAAGTGTGATGTTCCCTAAGGTGTGACCTTTCATGTATTAGGGTTTTTCCACAATAGTATGTCTCACTTTTGGAACATGCTGATTTTTTCCTAAAAGCACTATTTCTAGAAAAACTAATGATTTAAGTCTTGATAGGCTCCATCTAAAAGGTTTTAATTGAATAGGGATAGATAAGGCCCCCTTAGATCAAACCCACTTGGATAGAACCCCTCTAGTATTAAATCATACCACAATGGAGTCTCCTTTGCACCTATCAAAATACTGGCAAAGAACCACTTTTTCTTTACATTTTGAGGGACTAAATAATGTCATTTAAAAATTATATTTTGCAAGATTGTAGCCCTTGAAACAAGCTTTCCAACAAGTATACTTTTGATATATTTTCATTTTATCATGTATTTAATTTACAAAGGTGGAAAAATAATAAATCATTGTAAATTTTTTTCAAAATATATCGTTTCCCTAGGTATTGATGTCCTTGTTTCAGCCCCCCCAAAAAAATTGGATTTTGATATATACACAACAAATTAGGTTGCATGACACACACGTATGTCTAAATTATAGTAACAGTGACTTCAAAAATTAATTTTTAGAAAAATATGCAACAAAAAATTATGAAAAAATGTGCTTAAATGTGCTTTCCCTAGATATTGATGTTGAGAATCTATATTTCAAAAATTAGAATTGAATCCTTTATAGAAAAAAAAATTATGTTGTACGACACAAACGTTACTTTCTAAAAATGTTTTTTTGTTTAAAACTAGCTATTAAAGGAGATGTTGAAAGATTCTTAATTTATTTCAAAAAAATTGAAACAAAATATATTTAGAATCTACACACAAATTTCCACAAACCACTAGTTCACATCATCTTCAAATTCTTAATGATTTAGCTGCTATAGGTCTTAGAAGATGAAGATTCATTTAAAAATATTGATGTTACTATCCATCTTGGGAAAAAAGTGAGACACGATATTGTGATTTCACCCATTAAGCAAATCCCCTTTGATTGTTTTTGATTGTTTACCTTTTGTGGTGATGTTATTACAACATCCCTCAAGGTCTTGTCCTTGTCTTATCATTTATGTTCATCCCTCGAGATGTTAAAACTTGACCTATTCATCCCCCGAGATATTAAACCTTGACCTATTCATCCCCCGAGATGTTAAACCTTGTCATCTCTCCACACCCCCCCCCCCCAAGATGTTAAGCCTTGAGTACCCCTCTTAACATGGATCCTAGCATAATATACCTTGCTTAGAGCCATGTGTTTCATGAGTGTTTAGCATAATACAACTTGCTAGCCTTGTGGAACCCATTATATTGTATGGAACCTAGCATAATAGAGCTTGCTAGCCTTGTGAAAGCCATTATATTGTATGTAACTTAGCATAATACAACTTGCTACCCATGTGGAACCCATTATATTTTATGGACACCTAACATAATACAACTTTCTAGCTCATACCCTTTTCTTTTCTTGGCATTTGTTTTGACATTGTATGTTTGTGTATGTTGTATTGTTGCATATCATACATGTGTGTGTTACTTTGTGCCTATGTTGGTTTGTTATGGGATATTGGATCCTAGGGGCTTGATCATCCCCCTAGATCCTTTGTCATCCTATCTTCTCAATATTTGGACAATCATACCTTCTTGACATATATTCCCCTACTTTAGTGTGAGTCTAAGTGTAAGCTCATACTCTCACTAAAATGGGGGCTAAATGTAGTGTCGAAAATTGTCACCCTTAACAATTTCACACTATGTTCTGTCCCCCTTAACAATTTCACAGTATGTTTTGTACCCTTTAATTTATTTGACTTAATAAAAGCATATAATTTCCTAAATCATGCATTCCAAGGCCTAATTTTTACCCTTTTTTGAAGGATTACAAGCATCAATCAAATGCTACCAATTGTTATTTTCCCTCGACGATCAATGAACTAAAAAATTAGTATAAATGCCTATAAATACCTAGTTATTACATCATTTTAAATCTAAGAATAACAACTATAAGACATACTATTGAGAAAATACTATTGTCAAGAGTATAATTGAGCAAGTCAAGAACAACATTTTCAAAGTTTATTGTAGCAATTCAAGATCCGATATCAAATCAAAGTTTGGTGTGTTCATGTTGTCATTATTTTGTGAAGGATAACATTTTGTAGGTCTCTAAAGAATTCAAGCATTCAAACAAGCAAGATTCAATTCCTTGAAGTGATGTGTATGACTTCAGTCCTTCAAGGCAATCATTGAAGGGTGGTGAGTTGTAGCATTTTTTTCATTCATCATTACTTTCTTTCAATTATTATTTCTATCATTGACATTTTCCATTGTGGGAGTGGAAACACTTACCTGGGGTTTGATCGAGGCAAGCCCCTATATGGCACAACATTTTCCCTCTCTTTTAATGTGCAGATCTAGGTCTAAAGAGGATTGAAGGTGAAATGAAGAAAAATAGGATAGGGGGGTTTCTCAAAATGGAAAAGTGGATCCAAAGAGGGAAAAGGAATCCTATTTCTCTAATTTCATTAGGAAATAATATCCCAACAAAGAGTTGGCTAACTACCCTTAGGAGAATCAACTCTATGGAGGAATCTTCAGATTTCCCTTTTTCTAAGACACAAGTTTAGGCCAAACAACACTTTGGGTAGAAAGATTAAAAATAGCATATCAACTCCAAATTATGATCTATAAAGTGTATTTAGAATCTTAAACATAAATTGATGGAACCTACAGACTTTAGGGAGAAACTGGAAGGGATAAATGTTATGTACCTCTCACAAAAAGCACTTTTTTAAAGCTCAGTGAGGACTCATTCACCCTATGGAAAATGGGTCTTGGCTAGGGTTCCTGAAAAACTATTTCTAGGTTTTTTTCTTCTACGTCTACACTCCCAGATTCCCAAATCTCAAAGTTGGATAGTTGGAAATAAATCATGTAGGTTAGTTTGCATGAAATTGCAAGAATGGTGACAACTTTTACAACTTTGCAATTTTTCTCTTCAAGAGATCTCCCACCTAAAACCTGCAAACACAAACACAAGAGGAGAAAAATGTTGTTTTTGGTGATGGGGGGTTTGCCTTGGTAAAACCCTGTTTTGGTAATTAAACCTCTAAATGAAACAATGAAACATGAAGGAATGATGAAATAACAAATGCAATGTTGCAACTCACCAAACCCTTAATTAAACCTTTGGAAATTTGAAATGTCAATGTTGATATTGCATGAAATGGGTTCAATGGATGTGGATCTTTAATATTGCTTGAGGTACCACTTTGAATGCTTGAACTTGATCTTGAAACCTACATCACAATGTTAGCTCCAAGAACATGCATGGTGCAACATAACTTTGACATGATGAAAAGATCTTGATTGCTACAACAAATGATGAAGAAATATATTCTTGAATGCTCTTGAAATCACTCTTGATCATAAACCTTTCTATAAGGATGCTTGCATAATAATTCTAGGTGAAACATAGTGAAAAGATCTCTTATTTATACATATGTTTAACATTAATTCCTGGAATTCAAATAACACAAGCTGACATGTGAATACACATTTGAAATCATTGAAAAACTACCAAAAACATAGTTTGAATTTAGGTCCTGGGCCTAAGTGAGGACCCATTCACCCTATGGAAAATGGGTCCTAGGTCACTTACCTAAGACACACATTGCTCAATGTTGAACATTATATTATGGCATTTATGAATGTCAGATTTTATCCCTCAGAAATTGCAATTAATTAGGTTTGGATTTGAATTAAATGGGACAATTAAGGGCTAATTAAGCTCACTTAACTAGGGGAGCCCTAAGTAAGTGTGAAAGTATAAATAAGTACATTTTACAACATGAAGATAAGCATCGGTTTAGTTTGAACTTGTGGTTGTTGTGAGGGTGGGTAGATGGTAAGAAGTGGCTCAGGAGATCGCTCAAGGGATATCTAATGTGCATAATGTCAAAAGACTTATCCTTATTTTCATGATCTCTTAGTGAAGGGGATTCTAATGTCATTTCATCATCTTCATCTAAGGAAGCCATATTACTATTGTTTGAAAGAAATGTATCAATTTTATCATTCTCTTGCACCATGATATCTTCCCTAGTAGGAGAGCTTTTAGGAGAGGAGCACACAAAATGTTGATCACATTCCATGGCTAGATTTTGTAAGATAGCTTCATCACAAGTAAGGGAAGCATCAAAAGAATAATAACTATGATTTTATAGCTTACCAATGATTGTATCCTTTCATTCAAATAAATCTTTCCAAATGTTAGGAGTATTAGGAAAGGGAGAAACAAGATTCTCATGATTGTCAATAATTTTATCTTCTAACACCATATTTTTTTGAGCAAAGGTGTACCACGTTGCTAGACAAGGCAGTTGGTTTAAAGCACGTCACAGCCATCAAACCAATGTTTATGGTATGTGGAAAGGGTTTTGGAAAATTCATACATCCTCCTTGGCATGGGAATAACACTTGCTTCCCCAAGCTTTTTCCACATTGTAGAAGAAGGGAAAGATTTCCACATTGCAGAAGTGTGTGTTTGTTTTCCCAAATTCTAGATATGCATCCTATTTTGGGAAGTTTAAGCATTGATGAAAATTTAAATAGGTCTATATGACATTGTGAGGTTGTGATATTTTATTCAAAAAATTTAAGCACAAAGAATCTTTGTGAGTTCACATATGCATAATAGAGTATGCAAAATATCTTTATCTTCCATGATTGTGAGAGCGAAGAGAGTAGGGACTATGTCATAAGTATACATATTCCTTATATTCTTTTAAGAACCTTTGCACATAAGGGTACCCAATGATAGTCCCAAAGTCATATTTACATACTCAAAAGAATGGTTGTGTGTGGTATGAGTCGAAAGAGTAGGGTAGTCCTTGTAAGAAGCATATCATATAGCGATAGTCACAACGAAGACAACCTAAAGCATCTTTGTAATGAATACCATGATGGAAGTCATTGATAGGTATTGATGAAAAGTAGTTTGAGCTTGTAAGATGATGAAGAACATTATGTTTAGGGTAATTATTACCATCTTATTGTGCTTCTCACTTTCCTAATGAAGCAATTTAACCAAGTGAAATTGTGATTCCTTCTGCTCAGCCCATTCACATCATTAGAAATTTATATGGTCACTTCCCATTAAAGATAAAATGTTGAGGGATCTTCTCAATGAATATTTAATTGGATTCCGTACCTTTTCTTATACTTGGAATTTTATTTCATTTTGCAGTAGACTACTTGACATTGATTACTAGTCTAAAAGGGGCAACCATAAAGCAAGTTTTCAATGATTAGACATAAGTGATATAATTGACAATGTGTGAAGAAAAAATTTCTACAAGGATGGTAGTGAGAAGTGTTTAAAGAATATATGCTAGTAAATGACAGATCTGAAAACAAAGATGCATCACAGCCACCATAAGAGAGCAACACTGTGAACTCAAAACAAAGATAAGGATAGTTCAAAAGGCACAGTCACAGTTAATAAATGGCAACCAATGTTGAGAATAACAGATAAGGGAAGTTCCAAGTTTAAGGATGAGATTCCCCACTCCCATAGAGGGCTCATTTGGAGAGAATGTCATAGATCAAGAGGGTAGGGTCAAGCATATTAGAGAAAGTACATCAACAAAGAAGATAGTCATAATATAAAGAATTTAACAATCATTGGATGGCAGTACCAAGGTATTCTTAGAGTCTTAATAAAGAATAATTTTGATGGCAGTGTTCATGACCCAGGGTAAGAAGAATTCATGGCAATATGGAAATGTTGAATAATTTAATGTATGACTAAACTAATGAGGAAGCACTTTTGACAATTGTGAAAGCAATTGCAAATGAGGTGTATGGCAAGTATATTTCAAGAAAGTCATCAGTCATCATTATTGGAAGAATGAAGAAGAATATCTTATTATGCAACTTTTGTGTTGTCATTGATGTCACCATATTATATGAGTTGTAACTGCAATTTTAAGTTCAAGTTTGATCCAGTATTTTGAACCGATATGCAGTTATTATCCTTCAGTATTTTGGACCGCAATCCTCTACTAATGACTATCTTTGCTTGCAGTTTTGGGAAATGGTTTTTGGATGTTAGAAGGTTGTATGTTCAGAATCTCTTGTGTTCAGGTGCTTGCATGGCGAGTTGGCATCATTTTTTTGTTGCATTTTGTCATTAGGTCTATCTCTGGCCAACCTAATGTATAGTTGATGTTGTAATGGATTAATTTGGTAGTGCAGATGTATGAGTGACCTAGCTTAGGTCCATGCCAACATGTTGTAGCATGCTACACACTTGGAATATTTATGGAAAGTTTTTGTACAATCTTGAAGCCGATGGATGATCTTTTTGGTGAATAAGGGTTACATGTAATTAGGCCAACCTAATTGATGCTTGTAGATGTATCAGATATATATATTAGATTGTTTTGATATTTTAGCAGTAGTGAAGAAAGTGTGAAGTTGTGCAAAGTGTGCGAAGAAGACAAGTATGCGAAGATGATGAAGTGTGTTAAGTTAGTTTAATGAGCATTAAAGGAACTAAATCAACACTTGTTAGGTGTAACTTTATCAGTTCATTTTCTAGTTGTAAGCCACTTTGTTACTGTATCTTTTGTAGGTAGTAAGCCTCCCATTTTGGACAGCGAATCCTAGCAATGAGCCACCCTTTGTAATATCTTATAAATGGTTATACTATATTGTGAGCTAACCATCACCGTGGTTTTTCCACGTAAAAAATCCTGGTGTTCATGTGTTGTGTGCTTTCATGTTTTGTTAATGCTCTTGCTTATCTTTACTATTATATGCATTGGAGTAATTGAGTGTTTGTTCAATAAGTTTAAGAAGATATTGATTCACCCCCCCTTTCAGTATCTTGGGTATTCAACAATTGTTATCAAAGCTTAGTTCCTCTGAAGAAGCCCAACAACTTGAGGAAGATCTTGAAGATTGAACAAATGGATGATAAAGAAGAACTTTGGTTTTCTCTTGAGGATCTTGACAAGGCTGAAAGTGAAAACATAGATTTGAAAGAAAATCTTGATGAGGCAAATGAATGCATCTGGAAATTGAAAGAGCAATTGAAGAAATTCAAAGAAAGACATAGAGAAGTGAGTGAGGAATTGAAACAAGCAAATGAAGAGGTTATCGGATTGAAGGTGCAAGTGGAGGAAAAGAAGAGAATTGAATTTTTTTTTAATAAAGTGGTGCAAAGAAATACTAATGAATGCACAAGACTTGAACAAGAAGTAGTGAACCTGAAAGCTGATATGGAGAAAGCAAAACTTTGTGAAGATAATTTCAAGACAACCTCCACCAAGCTTGATGAGTTGATTGCAGGCAGGAACCCTCTAAAGACAAAGGCAGTTTTGGAATAGAAGTCAGTGAAAGCTCTAAGGCTATGCAGACCTCAAACATAGTGGACAATCAGAAGACTCAAAACAAAGGAAAACATACAAGAAATCCAAGAAACTTTGCTAGAAGACCACCTATTAGACAACTGAATGCTCAACGGTAGCCATCTTTCAATGGTGTTTTCTTTTCATGTAATAAATTTGGTCACAAGGCAACAGAGTGTAAAAGTAGAATAAACCAGTATGCTAGTTCCTTCTCTGGACAATGTTTTGCATGCAAGAAAGTTGGACATAAAGCTAGTGAATGAAGAACTCAGATGATGAATTGGTTTAATGGAGGTAGAATGAATCAATCTTTTATTGGATATTGCTATACATGTGATAAATTTGGACACAAAGCAAATCGGTGTAGATCAAGGGTTAATGTAGGTCAAAAAAATCAAAAAAATGTTGTTTGCTACAGCTGCAACAAACTTGGACACATTTTAGAGTTCGTAGAAGTAAAAAGGGAAAGCAATATGATCCAATAAAGAAGAATGAACCAATTAAGACAATTTACAAGAATGAGGTTAAGCAAGAAATGAACAAGATATGGAAGAAGAAAGAACTAGAAACATTAGATGTGTATGTTCCCCCATCCGGTGCAGAAAATTCCTCCAATAATTAGACCTAGCATGGTCATAGGGGGAGCTTTAACAGAAAATTGTTCGCACCCCCTAGATATTTGGTGTGTTAGTCTTTGGCACAAATTTATGTTGTAAGGAATGGATAAACAAAGGTTATGCAAAAGGAACCAGAAGAAAAGTTGCAGGCATGTTCATTTGTGGAACAAATTAGGGTTTTTCAGTGTAGCGAAGAAGGGTTTTTATTAGCTTTTTGAAATCCACCACTTTTAATGCGAATTAGGGTAGACTGTTGGTTTATAAAGTGAATGTGTAAGGAATTTTTATTATTTGTGCATTTGAAGAAAGTGGAGAGTGATTTGGAGCATTCTTGAGGCGATTTAGAGTGTGAGCAGACCCTAGTTCTGATTTTTTCCTAAGGAAAAAGGCATTTTACTCTTTTGTGCTATTGTGGGTTTGTGTGGATTGTCTTTCTGAAATCATTTGAGCTTGTTTGTGGAGAAATGGAAAATCCTATAGTTGTTAGTGTGTTAGAAAGACCTAGACCTTCCTATAAGAAGTATTTTATGAAGGTTTTCCAAGACGACCCTATGGGCGCCTTCTCATTAATTCCTCATGGTGTCATGCCCACTGAAGACACTAGAATGTACATTTGAGTTAAGACTAATGAATACAATCATAGCAAGTTGATAGATATTTAGCAGAATGAGCTCACCGGGGATGATTTCTTGATAAAACCCAAGTATTCAAATATTGTTGCAAAAAAATTGGATTGATGGAATTACTTTCCTAACTTTAGCTCCACTATTGATGACAAGTATGTAAAACCAACTCTCAGTAGAATGCATGACAAGTTTTTGTGGACTGACAAACCTCATCTTATAACTAAGGAAACAATTAAGGTAGTTATCAAACTTTGTGACACCAGACCAGTACTGGTGTTGAAATTTGTGAAGAATGAAGTGGTGATGGAACTCACCAAAGCTACATATGATAGGAGGGATCTTGCTACAAAGCCTATTACTAATATTTTTGTGAAGTATGCTTCAATAATGATCGGTCACAAGATCTACTTCACTAATAGAGATAATTTTGTATCTGCTATAGCTATTTACACCGGTTATGATATGGCAGCTAATGGTGCAGATTATGATTTGTGTGAACTTCTTGTTATCACTTGGCTTTTGCATCCTGTTGAATGTGGAATTCAACAATCCAGTGTAACATGGGAATGATTTCAAAAGTATGAATACTTGGATAAGACCAAACCTCCAGAGAAGGTCGGCTTCCTATTGGTATCACCTATTCTACTGACTTGTTAGGAAAAGGGGAAGAAGTAGTACCTAAAATGAAACTTAACCCTACGATGATGCACCAAATTTACTGAGACATATAATACAGTTTACACACTTTTTCAATTAATGCCAAAAGCTTTGTCATACACAACTCAATCACATATGTTTTCTGCATAAACATTTCACAAGAAGGTTCATTTGGCTATACTTCTAGAAGGAAGAAAGACTTCACAACTATAGAATACTGTATTTTAAACACATCTCACAACCTGCAAAAATACATATTGCTCTGCAGAATGGTGCTAAGATAAGACAAAAACCTCAAGGAATTAAACAATTTCACAAGCAGTTTCATCAATTATATAAATGCACACAATTTAACAAAGAGATTAAGAAGGTAAAGTGCTTATACTCATTAATTTCAAAGGTGAAACATAGATATACATGCTTGTCATGAGTTGCAAAATGTATTGTCTTTTCTACAAAGGACTCCAAAAACCACAGAGCAAAAAAAAAATACAAGTCATAACTCATTACAATGAATCACATAAGTGATTATATCCAACAACTCCCCATCAAGATCCACCAAAAAAGGATCTAGAAGCTCCATTTTCATAAGCCTTCAAAAAGCCTAAAATATAACATGTCAATCTACTCCAAAAGGATTCAATATGCATGAAAAATTCAAGCTTGACTTTGTCCAACATGATGACTCTTTAAAACTCCCTCCAAAAGCTCCAAATTGTTTCAAAAATACAATAAAGGCTCCTACATGTTCTCCTCATGCTGGAAAATCTTTCTCAACTCCCCAATATGCTCTCCATGATCATAAATAGAAACATATCCTTCCCTCTATTCATGACTTAGTCACAAAAGCACATGCTTTTATATTTTTTGAATTTAAAGATAATGTTTAAATTAAATGATTTATAATTCATCATTTAAATTTAAACATTTTACAATATGTAAAGTAAATACAAAAAGAAAATAACCTAACTCTCCATGTATTTGATATAAATCCAAGAAAAGGATATACTAAGTCAAAATGACTTATAATTAAATCATACCTAAAGTGTATGAAATACACAAGGAAGACAGAATGCGTGAGGGCATAGTTGCTCATTTGATTTAATAATGAAAAAGGCAAAAATGCCAATTTCATCAGCCATTAAGAGATAGGGTTGAAACCCTAAAGAACAAAACGTGGCTAAAGTGCTTGCAAAGACATTTCATTTTATAACATTGAATTTTCTGGAACTCTTCCTTGCTACAGCCACCACTGTGTATCTGTGAGAGGCTACGGTTTCACCTTTGGAAGTGTTCTTGCGCAGGAACTTGAAGAAATCATAACTTGGTGAGTCTTTTGTTGCATAAACTGGTCATTACCATTCATTTCTAAAATGTCTTGGCCTTATTGACCGCGGATTCTATCTTCATTTGTTTCATTTTCTGTGTTGCAAATTTTTCCTTGATGATCTTACTTGGTAAAGAAAGCCTTTCTTATTTCTATGAAGAAGAAAACAAGATTTTTCACTTCTCCACTCCTATGATGAGAAATGCTTATTGTTGTTTTTACTATTTGTTGTGCATTCCATGTATTCCTTTGTTATTTCATGCATTTTTTCAAGCATTTACGTCATCATTTCGCTGGCCATGGTATATTTTTAGAAAAGAAATCACTTCTATCTTATATATTCTGAGCCGCCATGGTTAAGCTATTACTTTCAGAATTTTGGCCACATGATTCTTCTTTCCCTTGTGTTTTCAGACATAAACAAAGAAATTTCATTTTACTTTCCCTCTTAAAATATGTAGCAGTCGTTCATGGTTACATGCATATTTTGGTGTAAGGATTTTTATTAGCTGATTGATGGCTGAATGTTCATTATTTTTAGAAAATTCCATGTTTTTTCTTTTCTACTTTTCTCTACTCTTTACAAAAACCCACGAAGGTTCTTTCCTTTAGGCATTTTCTTGGTTCGATCCCCATAAAAAAGGCTAAATTACCAATCCTTTTTCCTCTGTATTCATTCTCTTTATCATTGTGAACTATCTCACACTTATGCTCTTCTGCCCTGTGATGTTCATAATTTTAGATGATTATATCATGAGAAGCTCTTTATTTTACACATTTCCCATTAACTATTGTTATGACTGTCATAGAGCTCATTTCAATCATAAATTGTTTCCATACATTGTTACAAAATTACCTGCCAAGATCTCAGATCGCAGTCAACCTACAATGAGATCAAGAGTCCATAAGACTCATGGCTGATTTAAGAAAACAGTCCATCAATGATTCATTTAGCACAAACTATGGGGACATAATACTGTCATTGTCTCTATCTTCAAGACTTTCATGGATGACTTATGTTACTTGTGAATGAAAGCCACCATCTAAGGTCTCTTTTGTACACATCCTTGAGGGACTATCCTTGCACTGTTATGACTAGCAATGTCATATGATCTTTGTGACTGTTTGGTCCACAACAGTAGACTATCATTCAAGTGGATTGAACTACCTCCACTCCTTTGTGCATTAGAATCACTGTTATTGATGATATCTTTGTCATATTTTTGTTATTGTGTTGGACTTGCTCTCTTTGCTCTTGATTTGTTGTCATGAAATGGTTAACCTGTAACCTTTATGGAAAGGTACATCATTGCATTTCTTTAAATCTTTTCTGATGCAAGGATATTGAATTCATTCTTTATGATTTCCTTGAGCAAGAATATATCATTTAGGATAGTGACATAATATCCCACTATCACAACTAATGTTTGATTTCCTTAGTAAACCATAAGGAGATAAATTATCTCTCTATGTCCCTTAAAGCACAACAAAACAACACGTTGGGCTCAACCCTTGTGGGAGCCACATTTTAACCCACATGCTAATATTAAATGAAAAAATCATAAACACAAATGCACCTATATCTGCACATGAAGCAAACATGTTAGGAAACCAATGCATAACTTAGATGTGTTTTTGATGACTTCAATGGTTTCTCTAATATAGCCAGCATATGGATGTTTGTTTGATGCAGATTAAGGTTAATTTATACATGAATGGGGTAAATGATCATGTACAGTGTGCAACTTGTCATTGCTTAGAGCGTAGCTCTAACACATTGTTTTGGCTTAATGTAGGCAGCAGGAGCATTGAGGAGCTAGGAAAATCAAGACTACTCAGAGGACAGCCAGACGAGAAGACATGACAAAACTAGTCATTCTCAGGCAATGACTAGTTACCCTCCTTACATGCATTTTTCTTCATCATTCACTTACTCATATATATGTTAATTTTGATTTGCATTGAATAAGCTAGCAATAGTTAAACTCACGGCTTGTGTGAGTTAAATGAATATTTCTATCAATAAAATAACTTTTCCAGAAGAAAACTTGAAAAACTTCTTATATTTCATGCATCTATATAAATGTGATGATTTGTAATTGTAGTCTCTCAAGTTATTTCATTTGTATATATGAATGCAATGCAAGGGGAATAGAAAATGTACCATTTTCTTTCAAAAATCAATGGGCTCTACCTGATTGAACCTATGAGTGAAAATATGGGTAACACTTCTCTGGCAACAGTTGTTTGATAATCTGAAGATGACAAGGGAGAAGAAATATACATTTAAATTTAGCTCCTTGATTGTTTGTTTGTTGTTCTACTTTCTTAGAAGACTTCTCGAAAGAGATGATGTGGTGATTTGGGACACATCTAGACCGGTTGCACATTAAATATGCATAGTTTGGGTGATTTGAAGGCTCAAGATAATGCTCTGACAACATTCTTTATTGTGTTTAAAAGAAACATGAATGAAAGAGAAAGGATTCCTAAGAAATTTATTGAGAAGTATAAGAATGATATCATATTTCATGTCTCCTTTGATGAGTGCATGATTGAAGCTATTGAACCTTGAACTATCTGGATTCAACCATTGGGATATGAGATTACAAAGGATGAAGCCAAAGGTTATGTACATTTTTTGTTGAAAAGTCTTAAAGATACTAGTGAACTTAGAGTTGGCACTTATGAAGAAAAATCTATGGAAGTGTTCATGGAGCATAGAAATCTTGTGATAAGAAAGGTGGATGAAATGCTTAAAAATTATGGCTTCACTGATGAGAAAATTGCACAAGGTACAGCTATGGGAGAGCAGATAGTGGGAGAATCACCAGGACCAAGGAGATCCAACAGGACTACTTCTTCAAAACCAACTGCAGCTCCTACAGTGAAGGTTGAGCCTAGTGCTTCTGGTAAAGGTAAAGTCTTGACTCCTTCTGGACCCAATAAAAGATCTGGTAAAAGGAAAGAGATTTCTTCGGTGGTACCTACCAGGAGAGGAAAGAAAGAAAAGGCTACCAAGGAGAAGAACCTTAGTATCATTGAAGAGCAAGAGGGTGAGGAGGAAGACCCTGCAACAAAATTGGTAAGAAAGAAGACAGGAAGAATGTCCTCTAGTGAAGGTGCTTCACAGGAAGCTAGTGTTGGTTCTAAGAGATTTCATTATGTATCGTCCTCAGAAGAAGATGAAGAATGGATTTTTGGTGTTCATGTGCACACCAAAATAGAATCAAAGAAGGAAAAAGTGTCAAAAGAAGTCTCTCTGGACCAGGAAGAATAGAAAGCCTCTTCGATAAGACCTGGTTCCCGTCTTATACTAGAGGAATTGGTTAATAACTTGATACACTTTGAATATATGTTGCAGCCTACCACAAAAATTTATGATCAAGTAGGTAGAGAGGACATAAAAATAATAATTTTAGCCATTATTCAGTATGTTATCACTTTGGAAGTTAGTTGGGATTATGTAAAGAACAATGTTCTTGAGAAATTGTGGGAAGCCCTCATGAAAAGGAGATCAGAGGTTGTTGATTTGGAAGAGAATATTATAAATGAAGCTTTTGAGAAAATTGGGTCCTCTTTGACCCCGAATGATTTGGAAACCTTGAAGAAGGTTTGTTCAAATATGTCTTAGATGAAGAAAAGAGTAAAAAATTTGATGACAAAGGACAAAAACTAGATAAAGAAGATAAGGAAAGAGACTACAAAAGCCATCAAGGGCATGGCTGAAAAATATGGCATGTTTAGTGCACTCCCATCCGGTTTTGCAGCCAAATCAGGAGAAGAAGTTTTTGTAGAGGTTAAGGAAGACATTCCTTCTAGTATAGGTGATACAGGCATTCCTCTAGAAATAAATGATATAGATATCCCTCTTAATACAGTTGTTGCAAATGATCCTCCAGAGATAGAGAAGCAGAATGTTGAAGAAGTTGAGCCAAAGAAGCATGATGTTGTCCCTCCAGAGCATGTTGAAGAAGAAAAGGATAAAGATGAAGGTGAAAAAGATAAAGCTGAAAGAGAACAAGATAAAAATGAAGGTGAAGGGAATAAAGAAGAAGGGAAGAGAGACAAAGTTGAGAAAGAAGATGGAAAAGAAGAAGAAGAGAAAGTAGAAGAAGAAGAAGAGAAGGTAGAGGAAAAAGAAAGAATAGAGGAAGAAGAGAGAAATGGGGAATCTACTAGGAAGAATGAAGAAGATCAAAGGTAAGTTGTAGAATTTCAAAGGTCTCCCAAAGAATCCTCCTCCGGTGATGATGTATTGAAAGGCTTGTTGTCCAAACAGATCAGGTTTTAGTCGGTGATTCCTCCGGAACTTCTACAACTCCCCATGATTCAAGGTAGTGTGGACTTGGACAATATTTCTCTTGTTCATAAGTTGGTATTAGGGGATACATTGTATGCATCCAGAAGAAGAGAAATTCTGGAAACACATCAGAAAGGAACAAAGCTTATTGGTGATGCTCTCAAAGCTTTGCAAGAGGCCACACCCAATACATCAATGGATACATCTCTCACTCTGGTAGAGAACTTGAAACTTCTATTGGACTCCTTTAAGGAGTATGCCTCCAGAATAGGTGAGAAGAAAAGGCAAGAGGTTGAGGTTAAAATAGCAAAGAAAAGGCTTTTGGCACTTCATGATAAGTGTGCTCTGGCACACACCAATGTTGAAAAGAATATGGAAGTTGTGCAAGCCTGTGAGTCTGAAGCAAATACTGTATTTGATTTTTGCATAAAGTGGTTGGATGCCACTCAAAGCATTAAAGATCTCATGGACTCCATTAAGTCCTAGTTGACTGTTGTCTCTAGTACCTACAATGCATCCAAAGATAGAGACAGAATGACCTAGAATGCTATCTCTACTCACAGAGACAAATTCTTTATTTTATAGAAGTAGAAGGAAGATATCATTAGAAGATTCAGTCAGTTAGGTGACCTTGTGAGAATGAAGTACACTCCATTGGCGAATGCTTTGGAAAATATAGAAAAACTTGAGAAAATCAATCTGACTCCTGGTACTCCAGATGATGTAGAAGAAAGTTTGATGGAATTTGAATGTCTGAACAGAATGTTGATATCTACTAAGAAGAGTTGGGAGAATGGTAAGACAACTTGGCAAGGTATTCTTAAGGAGCTTCAAGGCTCGCCATCATTCGAGTAATGCTTTTCAGTTTTCATATTTTTTGGACTGCCCTTTATCCTTGATGTCAAAGGGGGAGAGAATTTTGTGATGAGGAAAGGGGGAGTGAAGGACATGAAGAGAAAAGGAGAGTACATTGTACATACGAGATTTTGTAGAGGTTTTGTAAATTTTGGCACATCTTGCCATCAATGACAAAGGGGGAGATTGTTGGAAGAATGAAGAACATCTTATTATGTAGCTTTTGTGTTGTCATTGATTTCACCATGCTATATGAGTTGCAACTACAAGTTTAAGTTCAAGTTTGATCCAGTATTCTGAACTAGTATGCAATTATTATCCTCTAGTATTTTGGTCTGCAATCCCCCGTTGATGACTATCTTTGATTGTAGTTTTGGGAAATGGTTTTTGGATGTTGGAAGGTTGTATGTTCAGAATCTCCTATGTTCAAGTACTCGTATGGTGAGTTGGCATCATTTTGTTGTTGCATTTTGTCATTAGGTCTATCTCTAGCCGACCTAATGTATAGTTGATGTTGTAATGGATAAATTTGGTAGTGCAGATGTATGAGTGATCTATCTTAGGTCCATGCTGACATGTTTTAGTGTGCTACATGCTTGGAATTTTTTTGAAATTTTTTTGTACAAGCTTGAAGTTGACAATTGATCTTTTTGGTGAATAAGGGTTGCATTTAATTAGGTTGACCTAATTGATTCTTGCAGGTGTATCTGATATATATATTGGATTGTTTTGAGATTGTAGTAGTGAAGAAAGTGTGAAGTAGTGAAAAGTGTGTGAAGAAGACAAGTATGTGAAGATGATGAAGTGTGTTAAGTCATTTTACTAAGCATCAAAGGAATTGAATCAACACTTGTTAGGTGTAACTTTATTAGTTCATTTTCTAGCTGTAAGCCACTTTGTTATTGTATCTTTTGTAGGCAGTGAGCCTCCCATTTTGGACAGTGAGTCTTGGAAGTGAACCGCCCTTTATAATATCTTATAATCGGTTATACTATATTGTGAGCTAACCCTCACCGTGGTTTTTCCCATTTTGGGTTTTCCACATAAAAAATCCTAGTGTTCATGTCTTATGTGCTTTCATGTTCTGCTAATGCTCTTGCTTATCTTTACCGTTATAGTGATAGTCCTCTAAAAACACTTTGAGATGCATGAATGATAGTCTAGTAAGGAAATGGCAAGTTCTTTGGAAGATAATGGAAATGCATAAGAAGAGATAGTAAATGGTGAATGTCATACAAAATTACAGTGTTTTAAGTATAAGGTATAAAGACAGTGGCACCCATGTGAGTGAAAAGGAGTGATTGTCATGACATAAAATAATGATCAAAACCATTCAATAATAGTGTCTTTAACTTATGCTCCATTTTTACATTTTTTCTTGAGAGGACTAGCAACCATGAATGGGACAAGTGACAGTGTTCTTCAACACAATAGTAGAGGTAAATGGCCTATATGATAGTGGTTTCAGATACATAGTCTATGGGAAATCTAGGGACAAAATTGAAAGCAAATAAAGGAGTCTACTCATGGGGGAGAATGCACAAAGGTATACTACCAAAGCCCTAGTGATATTCACAGAGGAGCAGCAACTTATGGTCTCAAGTGTTTAAAATGGGCAGTAAGAAAAGGGGACAATAATGGTAGTCTAAAGTACAATGCAAGATAGGTAGAAATTCTAAGTTTTTTTATTCAACTTTATGAGTAGTTGCTAAGCTCTATTTGAAAATATATCACTTGTTGATTGTAATCAAAGATCATTTATGCTAATATTAAGGATTCACCATGTAAATGGTCATGAATAATGATGGTATCAGTGGTAGCATGGAGGTCTTAATGATTGAAGAAAAGGGGACAAATGACAGTCATGTGACTAAAAGAAAAAAATCATATTTCTCATGACTTTCATAATGACAGATGAGATAAAGAGAAGAGGGTTAACAATCTAAGGAAGAGTGAATGATAATGATAGAGAAGGATTCTACATGACTAAGATGGAGCATGAAAATCAATACAAGGTAAAACTCAAGGTATGTAGCATTGTCCATGAAAGAAGAAGAATGTGCAGTACAGTGGAAAAAGGTTTCAAGCAACCCTATATACAAAGTCATAAGTCTGTCATGGTCTTGAAGATAGTCAAGAGAAAGGGTGACTGTACATGTTTTAAAAGGTAGACCATAGAAAGGGAAACCTTTACCAATGTCTAAAGAATCCAAATAGGACAGTGTCTCTAGAAGGTTTCTGTGATAATCAACAGAGGTATAAAGACTATTAGGGGTCATCATAATGACTTGAATGATTTGAAGTAGTCAAAAGGGTAGATCATGATATGATTTTGACAAGATTAATGTAGTTCACAAGATCTATGGATGGTGTGACTGAAATCAAAGCACTCACTATACAAAAATGTATGAAGGAGTAGAAACAATCAAAGCAATCACAAAGATATAATAAAAATCATAGTCAACCATGACAATATGATGCAAATACCATGTGGGATAATATGATAACAAGGGTTTTTTTGTAAGTATTCATGGAATTTGTGTCTGGAGGAGAGAGATCAGTGGTGTCTTTAAGGGAAATCCTTTGATGCCAACATAGTGGATTACTATAATGACATCCATGAGGCAACTGAAGGGTAGTCATACCAAGTAAGTGTTCTTTGAAGTAGCGTAAGAAAAATAGTTAGTCACCTTTGGCATAGTATTGTGATAAAGGAAGGGAATCAATATTTATAACTATGCAATCATCATTTAAAAATGAGCAACATATGAAAGAAAATCCAATCTATAAATGATAGTCCATGGCATTAGTGATGTTTTGGACTTTTATGAGGAGCTAGCAACTACAAGCCCCCGAAGCTCTCCTACGCCCTTCAAATGAGCCTATTTCATCTCAAACTCATTGCACATGCCCTATCATTATGCAGAGGAGATTGGGGTTGGTAGTTTGAATGGATTAATGGTAGTTGTGACAACATCATGAACAGTTATGAGCATTCCCAATAGATGACTAATAATGTTGCTCTCGAATTCTCTTGACAATAATTTATGCTCTTGTGAAAGTTGCTCATTAATTGTTCAATTTGAATTGATAAAAAACCTATGTATTTATAGGTGTTTATCTAATTTCTCAAAAATCAGATTCCAAAAGACAACACTTGTAAATTGAATTTGAATAATTAAAATGCCACCAAAAACATATTTTAAAATGGGTCTTGACACTTTAAGGGGACCCATTCATCCACGAGCTAATGGGTCCTAGCCTATAAGTCTAGGAAACACATGATCTAAGGTGATTTAATTATTGATGACAATTGTTTAATGTAGGTTTCCCTTTCAAAAAATAGGAATAATAAGGATTTGGAGTGCATAATTTGGTCAATTAGAAGCTTAATTAAGTCCAATTAATTAAGGGATGCAAACATAGTATGAAATTGTAAAGGTATATAATTTTCCACTATATACATATATATCATGTTTACATTCAAAAGGGGAGTATTTCAATATATTCTTTTTAAACACATAGTGTAAACATGAGGATTTGAATTCCCTCCACCACCTCTTACAATCTTTCAATTTGGGTTGGTGAGAACAAGTTCTAATTGGACTCCACAAAGTGCACAAACAACTCCATATCATTCCTATTAAGTTTGGCATGATAAGGGTGACAACTTCCTCGGTAAGCCCATGTTGAAGAGTAGTAATGAAGCAAATGGCATCTCTCACCAGGCCAACTCTTAGATACACAGTAATTTTTTGTATGCCTGCCTCTACTCTGGCCAAGTATGCTAGCCTGATCATATGCTCTATGACCCTAGACCCCCATTTTAGTTTCCCAAAGATGTAGATGACATTATATACAAAATGCTCCAATAGCGCAGAGTTGTGCACATGGACTTGGCCCAAAAAGTTCTCCTGAATTATCTTCTTGAACACGCCCCCCTCCACATCATTACATATCAAGAAAATTTCTTCTAATTGGTATGCTACCAGTCATTGAACCCAACTGCATTCTACATTCTTGATCGACAAATGATCACTTCTCAAAGAAGCATCACTTGAAGTGCTTGAAATCTTAAGGAAATAGAATTAGAGTTGTAAAAATGAAGGTAATTCTCCTGAATTTATAGAAATCAAATGTCATAGTGAGAAGGTAGGTATTGAAGGATTTCTTGGGAGCAACTAGTAATTGCAAGGACGACATCATTACTCTAGAAATAAATGAAGGTGGTAATTGATGTGATGGAGTTGCATTAATGATTCAGTTAAACGAGCTCTATCTTCAAGTTCACATGAGCATAACCACATGAAAGAGATATATTGATTGAAAATTTTGAAGGTTGCATGTCACTCACACATATAACAAGCCATAGGGCTTACATACAGGAAACGGCGATTTATTCACTTGTCAAAATCAAATTGAGTGAAGCAATGTAATTATGACTTTCGTAAAATAGTCATAAATGTTCTTTGGGGCTTGGTTTTACAAAAATTAGTTGATGATTTGTGAAATCTCCACTTGAAAAGACAAAAATTACTTTAATGGAAAAGACTCAAGAATGGGGAGAATATAAATTTATGTTTAAGGGACTTTTTCAAGATCCAAATTTGGGGTTTTCTAAACTATACTGTGATATACTAGAAAATGAAGAGGATCATTTTGGATTGCTTTTGATTCCAAAGTTTTTTTTTCTATGAACATTAAATTGTGAATATAATATTGATATTAGATAAGTCTATGAACTTAGATAAATATTTGAATTTTTCATCCTTTGTGAACTGAGTGTTTCTTGGTGTTACATTCATCTATTTGCGATTATAATTGGTTCTATTTAAAAATTTATTCTATCTACTATTAAAATTTTAACTTTTGAGTTAGGAGATTGATAGTATTTTTTTTAGTTTGTTACATTGATTTCATGGTTATGGGTTAGTGTTAGTATGCCTTTCTTAATTTCTAGTTAAAAGCATATATATCGATGATTAATCAAAACCTCTAAGGGAGTTGTACCCAATTAATACTTCAAAGAAATATCACAAATGAAATTATGATCTCTCCATTTTGTTAGTGACTTTGTCCTTATTTAGACAGGATATGCAGTAACTAATAATTGATATGTTTGCATAAGGACAAATATGTTCACCAACAAGTATCATTCCATGGACCCAAAGGAAAATTTGGTACTGTATGCAAATAATCTTGATTATATTCATTTCATGTTTGAATTCTTGTTTAATTTTTATTTGTTATGTGTATTGTCGAAAATTATCACCTTTAACAATTTCACACTGTGTTTTGTCCCCCTTAATTTATTGGACTTAATTAAGCATATAATTTCTTAAATTATGCATTCCAAGGCCTATTTTTTACTATTTTTTTATGGATTGCAAGCATTAAACAAATGTAACTAACTATTATTTTTCCCCCGACAATCAATGTCCCAAAAATTTGGGATAGGACCCTTCTTAGCTAGGACCCAAAATTTAATATGTTGGTGTCGGCATTTTAACATTCAAATTTCAAGTGTCAGCTTTTGGGATCTAATTTATGGTAAATTAGCATAAATACCTATAAATACCTAGTTATTACAACATTTGAAATCTAAGAACAACTAAAAGACACACTATTGAGAAAATACTATTGTCAAGAGTCAAATTGAGCAAGTCAAGAGCAACATTTTTAAAGATTATTGTAGCAATTCAAGATCCAACATCATGTCAAAGTTTATGTGTGTTCATGTTGACATTATTTTGTGAAGGTTAACATTGAGTAGGTCTCCAAAGAATTCAAGCATTCAAACAAGAAATATTTAATTCCTTGAAGTGATGTGTATGACTTCAGTCCATCAAGGCATCCATTGAAGGGTGGTGAGTTGTATCATTTTGTTTATTCATTATTCCTTCCTTTTAGTTATCATTTTTATCATTGATATTTTCCATTATGGAAGTGGAAACACTTACTCAGGGTTTGATTGAGGCAAGCCCCTATATGACACAACATTTTCCCTCTCTTTGAATGTGCAGGTATAGGTGTGAATAGGATTGAAGGAAGATTGGAGGAAAATTGTCCATTGTTGTTCAAGATCCAATCATCATGTCAAATTTCATGTTTTCTCATGGAACATGTTTTGAAGCTAACATTGTGATGTAGGTTTTCATGCATTCAAGCATCAAATCAAGCAATCAATCAAGCCAATTCAACAAGATCCAAATCCTTGGAGTGATGTGTTAGTCTTCAGTCCTCTAAGTGTAGCAATTGAAGGTTTGATTTATAGGTTGAATAAAATTGAAGATGTCTAAAAGGAGCAATTTTGCATTGTTGCACAAGTTGTCATCATTATTTGCAAACCACGAAAACTCATATTCATAATTTATTTTTGGCTTTCTGATAGTGAGACCCGTGTCAAACATAAGCCAAGATCCAACATTAGAGGACTGCCAAAATTGATTTTGAAGCCCTAGTTTGAGACCCATTCGCCTAGGGGTGAATAGTCTTGCTATAGACCTCAAAAGCAACTTTTTATGACACGTGCATACCATCAAGCCCTTCTCAAATATGCTTGCAAACTACTAGTTTAGTTTATGTATTTTTTGGGAATTTTCAATAAAAGTATTAGGTCTCATTATTCATTTAGTTTATGCACTCCAAATTATTCCAAATTATTTCAGATTTGTCTTATTGTCCTAAGGAAACAAAGATCCAGATCTAATTGGCTCATCTTAAGGTTGAAAGTCAATCTTAACACCTTGCGATCTCTTTTCCCAATGAAAATAGGAAAGTGAGTGTGAACCCTAGGTTATACATATTATCACAAAAAAACATCTTTGGGGACACGTTCCCCATTTTTCTATGTTTCATTTGGTGAACCTGACATTGTATATCATAAATTATGATTTGGAAGTCTTCAAAACCCTAGATTTAGATCTTGCATCTACTTGTTTGCATTCTTCATTTAAGGTTGCATATTGCATAATTGCATCATTTAAGTTCATAAAATTCAAAAACATTGCATACATTCTACATGTTAGTTTGTATTCAAGTGTGTTTAAGTCATTTACATCAAAAAAAAAATTGTATTAAAAAACTTGTCATTTTGTTCACTTTTTGTCACAAAATTGCACTTACATTTCATCAAAAAATTCTGAGTAAACTATTATTGAAGAATCTATTTGCAACTAGGAACAATGAGCTTAAAAAACAAGTTAGACTTCTTTTTTTTAACTTGGGCAGAGACCCATTCGCCCCTCAATGAACCTGTCCTTGCATAGGTGATTTTACAAAATTCTACATATAAATTTATCTTTTTCTGCTTTATTTCCCTTTATTTGCAGATCTATGTTTTAGTTTCAGAAATTGCACTTTTTGTAGTTTTTTGCATCTAGTTCAATTGGTGAAAGTTAGGGCATTATATAAAATCAGATTTTGAATTAAAAAGACATATTTTTCAGGTTTTTGTATTTTAAAATTAGTCAATTGTCACTTCAAATCTGAAAATTACATCAAAATTCATAAAGCAAATAGAAACATGTTTCCTTTTAAAGCATATGGTTTTCATATGGTGCCACATAGCTTGTACGATTGTTACCTCCCTACTATGAGAATAATCTAAGAAAAAGCAATGAAATCACTAACAAACATGTTAGCTACCCTCTTAAAGTCTCTTTTGCTCCCGAGAATGTTATAATGCAAGAGAATGCAATCATGGATAATCATGACAAACATAAATTTTTTTCTCCCAACCTCTCCTCCTTGTGAAGAAGGTGCTTTGGTTTTAGAAGAACCAAACATTGAGTACCATGAGATTCTTGAAAGTACCTCTTCTAATACTCCTGCCATTTGGGAAGATATCTTGGCACAAGGGGATGATATCATTAATACATTCCTTAACATTATTTTACCGCATCTTCATTCATCTCTAAATCTTCCTCCCATTTGTGAGAGGGATTTAGTACAAGAAGATACAATCATCGACAATCATGACAACCCTAGCTATTATTTTCCTAACACCTCTCCTCCTTGTAAAGGAGATACCTTGATATTAAAAGATCCAATTGTTGAGCATAATAATAATCTTGCTTATCTTCCTCCCCCTACCTCTCCCACATGGGAAGATATTTTTGGGCAAGAAAATAAAATCATTTATACATTTCCTTCAAAATATAGTAAGATGACTTGTTTGAATGACGATGACAAGGTCACTTTAGATCCTCCACCTTTACATCAACCAATTATAAAGCATAAACATTACAAGACCAAGAAACCTAAAGTTCATGATCCATGTCATCTATTATATCAATCCAAGACTGAGCCTGATTTCTATACACTTTTATACTAGGGATTAATTATATTACCACCTAAACCTGAACAATTAACCAAGAAACAAATTGATAAAAATGGACCATATTGTGCATATTATAGAATATTTAGACACCATACCAATGATTCTCATGATTTATATGAGCTATTAAGAAAATTTGAACCCTCTATAGATCCAACCTGATTAGCATGCACACACTTTTATTCTTTCCATGTGATAGTTGTAGAATCTTAGCATACTCACTATAACATGTATTACACTTTATGCAAATCATTTTCCATATTGAAAGGAGCACTATATCATCACTTATCTCACCTCATACTTGTCCTACACTTGGGGGCCAAGTCATTAGGTAGCCTTGTCCTAGTATGGCACTTATCATTTTCCCTTTGGCTACTTTTCCACCTTATGTATATAATGAGCAAGATTGGGATGCAAATGACCTGCTTTAGGTTGGATCGTATGTGACATACTTCTTTTATCTTGTCTTCTTTCAATGTTCTTTGTGATTGCATGTACATAATGTGATCCCTCGTATTGTGTTGCTTGGTGTGTCTTTATGTTTGTGAGTTTTATTTGGATGACCCTTGTTACTCCATCGGTGCAAAGATACAAAGAAAGTGAATATGTCGTGACATTCTTCTATTTATATCTCCAATCTTCTATATGTCATAATCCATTGTCTTTTCTTTTATCTTGTGTTTTCCTTTTGGGGATGATGCAAGGTGTTGAGACATTTAGGCCTCTTCCATGTTTACCCAAAATCTTTTCTTTTTATTTTGCTCTCTATGTGTCATTCTTCCATTGTGTTCATTGTTCTACGAGTATTTGGGGAATGATGATGGTTCTAAGCTCTATTATATCACTATAGCAAAGACATACACTGACCCCAAATTTGTGGATCCCTTTTGGCGGAAACCCATTTTCATGATGCAACTTTATTTGGAAACATATCATTGGTGAAATGATACATTATATTACTTAGTTATAACAAGAATGCTACATAGGATTCTTAGTACAAGAATGTTGTCAATGTTACCGGATTGACAAGGTAGTGAGCTCACTAGCTTGTCAATTTGGTAACATTGATAAGGTACATCACCGTGAGACCCCATTTCTTTGAGACATTTTTTCAAACAACTCACTACCTTGTCAATGCGGCCACATTGGCAACATTCTTGTACTAAGCATCCGATGTAGCATTATTATTATAACTATGTAAAATAATGCATCATTTCTCAATCATTTTTTATGGATGTGCATACCCCTTTCCAAAGATTCCATTTTGGTATAGACATGGGGGATGTTGGAAAATCCTTTGGAATTTGGTTTTACACCTAGAAATTGCATTTGCTTGAAATTTTCTAAAGCCTTTTCAACAAATCCATTTTGTGAATATATTGCAATCATTGTAGTCCATGAGGACATATCTCATTGAGGAATTTTGTCAAATAGTTTGTGTGCCTTGTCTTACAATGCTCACTACCTTGTCAATGTGGATGCATTGACAAGGTAGTGAGCATTGTTTGAAAAAATTCCTCAAATAAATGGGGTCACCTTCTTGAAACTTCTTGAGAGAAAGAAGAATCCCATGGTGGGTATTCACAAGGTAGTGAGTATTTTTTGAAAAAATGCCTCAAATAAATGGGGTCTCATGGTGATGTACATTTATTTGAGGCATTTTTTCAAACAATACTGAATACCCACCATGAGATTCTTCTTGCTCTCGAGAAGTCTTAAGAAGGTTCCTGTGCAGTATGTGGAATGGGCAAATGGAAATGGAGAAGTGGAAAACCTCAAGAGGTTTTGTAGTTGTTAAGAAGAAAAGAAAGTGAGAGATTATGCTATAGGTGGATTTGAACAAATGAAGTCAATATTCTTGAAATTAAGACTTTTGTGGAGAAAATATAACTGGAAATAGATGATAAGGAAGAAGCAATATGAAATGTAAGTGGAAAAAAAGAGAATTGGTTGGTTGGACACCTGAAAGTCTTATTTATAAAGGTAGACAAGTTTTGTAAAGAACTTGTTAAAAGAAACATTTGCATTCTATAATCAAAAAGACACTTCCAAAGATTATAACAATAGTTGCAGATGCAAAGGCAATTGTTGGAAGTGTTGAAATTGAAGCAAAACAAATTAAGGATAAAATTAGCCACTTAGAAAAGGAATTAAAAGACAAGAAGAATATTTTATCATCAATGAAAAGGAGGTTATTCTACTCTAGAAACACTTGAAAAAGAAGCAAACCAAAATGAATGAGATACATAATGTAATCAATGAAGAGATTCTTCCTGCTCTCGAGAAGTTGAGGAAGGTGTGTGTGTAGATTCTTCTTTGTTCATCATGTGACCAAACCAACTGTTCAAACACATCTGTATGGGTGGGTTTATTCTAAGCAAGGTCCTCTTTCACACCCAAACACGTCGAAATAGTCCAAGCTACATTCTACCGACGAAGTCTCTTAAGAGACCAAAGTGCAAAAAGGGAAAAAAATTGATGAGTGATTATTCAAAAGCCATGGCACTTGGAAACATTTTGTCTGAAGCTACAGGATCACATAGGGCCCCTCTATAATAACCTCTCTCAATTTTTGATGGCTCCAAGTCATTTTCATGTGGTGAATAGATTTTAGTTGATGGAAAACAGGTTAGTTGCATGTAGTGTAAAGTTGGAAAGTTGTGTAACTTTCGTTCTGTTCATCATGCAACCAAGCTGACTATTCCAAAAAAATTGTATGGGTGGTTTTATGCTAATCAAGGTCCTCTTTCACACCCAAACACACTAAAATATTCTGAGCCACATTCTACCAGCAAAGTCACTTAAGAGACCAAAGTGCAAAAGGGAAACAAAATTTGACGAGCGATTACTCAGAAACCTTGGCACTTGGAAACATTTCATCTAAGGCCACAGGATCAAGTATGCCCCCTATACAATAACCTCTCTTGGTTTTTGATAGCTCCAAGTTGTTTTCCCATGGTGAACAGATTTCAGTTGATGGAAAACAGGTCAATTGCATGTAGTGTAAAGTTGGAAAGTGGTGTAACTTTCATTTTGTTTATCATACGACCAAACAGACTATCCAAGATTTCCATATGGGTGGGTTTATGCTATGAAAGGTCCTCTTTCACACCCAAACACACCAAAATAGTTTGAGCCACATTCTACTAGTGAAGTCTCTTAAGAGACCAAAGTGCGAAAGGGTAACAAACTTCGATGAGCGATTACTCAAAATCTGTGGCACTTGGAAACATTATATGTGAGGCTATAGGATTATGGACTCCTATACAATAACCTCTCTTAGTTTTTGATAACTCCAATTTGTTTGCTTGTGGTGAAAAAATTTTAGTTGATGGAAAACGGGTCAGTTACATGTAGTGTAAAGTTGGAAAGTGGTATAACTTTTGTTCTATTCATCTTAGGACCAAATCAACTATTCTAAAATTTCTATATGGGTGGGTTTATGTTATGCAAATTCCTCTTTCACACTGAAACAGTCCAAGACACATTCTACCGATGAAGTCTCTTAAGAGACCAAAGTGCAAAAGGGTAACAAACTTCGGCGAGTGATTACTCAAAAATTGTGACACTTGGAAGCATTTCATTTAAGGATACATGATCATGTAGGGCCCCTCTACAATAACCTCTCTCAGTTTTTGATAGCTCCAATTTTTTTTTCAATGGTGAACAGATTTTAGTTGATGGAAAACAAATCAATTGCATGTATTGTAAAGTTGGAAAGTGGTGTAACTTTCATTCTATTCGTCATATGACTGAACTGACTATTCCAACACATTTGTATCAGTGGTTTTATTCTAGAAAGGTCCTCTTTCGCACCCAAACATGTCAAAACAATTCTGAGTCACTTTCTACCGATGAAGTCTCTTAAAAGACCAAAGTGCAAAAGGGAAGCAAATTTTGACGAGCGATTACTCAGAAACCACGACACTTGGAAACATTTCGTCTGATGCTGCAGGATCATGTAGGGCCCCTCTACAATAACCTCTCTTTTTTTTATAGCTCCAAGTCGTTTTCCCATGGTGAACATATTTCAATTGATGGAAAATGGGTCAATTGCATGTAGTGTAAAGTTGGAAGGTGGTGTAACTTTTATTCTATTTATTGTACGATCGAATTGACTATTCCAACACATATGTACGGGTGGTTTTATGCTAGGAAATGTCCTCTTGTGTACCCAAACATTTCAAAACAATTTGAGCTACATTTTTTCATTGAAGTCTCTTAAGAGACCAAAGTACAAAAGGATAGGAAACTTTGACGAGTGATTACTTAGAAACTGTGGCACTTGGAAACATTCCATCTGAGCTTATGGCATCATGTAGGGCCCCTCTAAAGTAACCCCTCTCATTTTTTTATAGATCCAAGTACTTTTTCCATGGTGAACAAATTTTAGTTGATGGAAAATGAGTCAGTTGCATGTAGTGTAAAGTTACAAGGTAGGCTACTTTTTGTTTTGTTATTCGCGGGGCCAAATTGTTAGCACCAACATGTTTAGGTGGGCACATATATGAAAGGCATGGTCACTACCGTTCGTTATAAAATGTTCGTAGTCTTTCCTATTCGAAGGGTCACAACTTTTCACCTTTGAAAAGTCAGAACCAAATTCATATCATCACTATTTGTGAGAACCTAAATTAATTTATTTGCAATATTTCCTTTGGTTATATTCTTGATTGAATTCTTCAAAGATGTAATACATGAAGTATATAGGAAGCATGGATCATAAATGTGAACACATGAAGTATACAAAAGAAGAATGAAGCATATAAGCGAATGGTAGCATGAAGCATACACATGGAATGGTAGATGTCTTCCTCAATAATATAAAGCATGAAGCATGGTAGCATGAAGCGTGAAGCATGACACATGAAGCATGAATTTCCTTCGTGAAGCACATGAAGCATGAAGCATGAAGCATTACAATATTCATATGATTGATTTAATGTTCAATAATCTTACAGGAGAATAATTTGTTCAAACTTTATTATATATTTACAATTATAGAAAAGAAGAGTGCATGGAAAACACTTGGTTTTAAATATTTGACGTAAACCATCTATAAATATCTACTGAAGCGTGGATTTATAATGCAAATATGGATGCCATCAATAAAAAAGATGTGTATTAACCAAATAGCTATGTAGGCATACATCAATATATGTCGATATAAGTATAAAATATATTAAAAAACTAGTCATATAGGCTTACAAGAATGTCATATAGGAATACAATGTCAAGTATATGCAATACAAAATGTATCCAAAACTACCATATAGGCATACAACAAAGGACCCCAATCAAAGTCATTTCCCTCCAAGTGAAGGAAATAGACAGGCGACCTTTGATCGTCAAGGAGATGGAGATGCGTATGATGGTGCTTTACTTTGAATTTGAGGGTTGGCCCTCCTAGGGTTTAGCTCTTGATGAAGCTACACCTATTACAATAAAAAGTAAAGACATTAATATAGTAATTATATTATAAAAAATGATATATTTAATAAAATAATCACTTACTGCCGCTAGACGATCTCTCTCCTCAAGTGAAAGATTCACATGCTCATGTTGTGGCATGCCCAAGTCCTATGGAAACCATCCAAATAGAAATTAAACTACAAATCAATAATCATTTGATTTTTCAATAATAAACAACTACAACAATGAATGTAATTTAAAATTTATGAATCTTCCTCATACCCCTGTGAGAGGCATTGAGTTGTCTATTGTGGAATATACAACATGCTCCACTACCCTATCAACATGGAGAGGTGTTTCTGCTTGCATGATCTAAAAATAAAACAACAAATTATTCAATCACGAAAACTAGAATAGTGATGCAGGTCTTGGCTTATAATATATGAGATAACCAACAATTTTTTGAGTACTTATTGAACTATATATTTCTTACTATTATGCTTACTATTTTCCCTATCTGTAGCTTGTTTGAAAGCACCTACTTTAGGATTTTATCCATAGCTGCAAGGCGGTGAATTGTTTGATAAAAAATTTTGGTAGACATGTACAAAAAATATGGTAGCATATAGAAGCAGTGAACTGCTTGAAAAAATGCCTCAAAGAAATGTGGTCTCATGGTGATGGAATGCCATGACACATTTGTTTGTCATGGCATTCCATCACCATGATACCCCATTTCTTTGAGGAATTTTTTCAAACAATTCATTGCCTTGTATATGCTATTATGTTGGGATGGGGTGGATGGTATAGTACGGTCTTGGTTATGAGATGGAGAGGGATCATGACATGAAGAGGGGGGATGTTTTGATCATGAGGGGTAGAGGATAATTAGATGGGGTGGAAGGTGTACTTTGAGACCACATTTCAAGAGTGATCATAAAATGGAGTGGAAGAGGTAATTTCATCTAGACACAGAAGGATGTCATTAGATGAAGTGGGGGAGAGGGGATTGTGAGAGGGGGGATGAAGGGATATCTTGCTCTTGAGATGGAAAGATATCATTAGATGATATGAAAGTGATTTTTTGTTCTTGATTGGAAATGGGATCATGAGATGGAAGGGATCATATGATGGAGGAGAAGGGTTTCCTTGATCTTTATATGGAGGGGAATCTATGTTAGCATGCTTTGGATTAGGAGATGGACATAGTTCATTTGATATGGTGTAATGAGGGAGGAAGGTTTTATAGAATCTTCAACTTGGATAAATGGATTGATAGGGGATTCATAAGATTTATGGTATTACAATTTATCTTGATGTGGGGGTGATGAATGTGGATGCATGACATGGGAAGATTGCATCACTTTGTTTTTGCATGGGGAAAAAACCACCTTTACAAATAGCCCTTGGAGGAGGTTATTATGTTAGGGCTATATTCAATCAATTATATAAGATATGGTTGAGTAATGTCTATGTGTTAGTTTTAGGTGTATATTTTTCCCCTCTTTGAGATGTTATGAAGTAGCACCATTTTAAAGAAGATTAGAACATAGTGCTTGGAAGAAAATGGGTAGATTTGGGAAGATGCCCCTATCATTTAGAGGAGTAACTAGGTACAAATATTATGGGAGGACAAGGATGAGAATTCCCCCTTGAGAATACATGTGTGTTCAAGAGAACATGAGTCTACTTTCAAAATGGGTGAGAGGATGTAAGGTAGGTAAGGGAAGAGAATGCAAGATGATGGATAGAAGGGGCTAATGGATATGTTATGGATGGATGAAGAGATAATGAAAAAATGAAGAGGGATGGATGAAATTCATATTATTCTACATTATACTAAGTACTATTTGTTTAATAAAATACTAGACATTATGCACCAAGGTATAAGGAACTACGGTGAAAATGTGTTTCATGCATAGTAAAAAATATGCCATAAGAAACCATATGACATATAGTATAATGATATAGAATACCATGATATTGATATGGAAAGTAGGATAGAAGGACCTATATAGATGCAAGACAAATGATAATGCACAGAAACAAGGAAGTAAGCATGGACAAAATGATTCAAAGACAAACTTACTATTGCCACCATCAAGCTGAAAATCCAAGATTGATTAATAATGGATGGGGTGTTTTTGATGTGGGACCCATATATCTCAAAATAATAGGATTGGGGAGCATGCATCTTGGTGATAATCATTGGATTTGGATCAAGGCTTGTAGAAAGGCTATGAACAAGACCAATATTCATGATTAGATGATCTTTTGTAGATTGCATGGATAAGGAATTGCTTGGTTTTTTTTACTACTAGGAGCATTTAGATTGAATGTGATTGATGGATTGATGAGACATATACCATTAGATTGCATGGTGGGTAACCTATATCTAGATATAAATGACAAGGGATTATGGGGTGAGAGGATGATATGGTAGGAGGGATTAATGGATGGAGGATAAAAATATAAGGATGTGAAGATGGAAGGATAATAGGATGAATGTTTTGGATAGGGTATTGAGATAAGGATTGGGAGAGGGATTATGGGATGAAGGGATGGATGGTATAGGTAGGTTATTGATGGATGGAAGATAGGGAGAGAAGGATTTGGACAAAGATTATGGGATGAAGGGATGAAGGAATGGATGATTTGGGTAGGTTATTGATGGATGAAGAATAGGAAGATAACGATTGGGAGATGGAAGGATTATGAGATGAAGGGATGAATGTTTTAGATAGGAGATGAGAGGAATTATTAAAATGATGGATCACTCAAGTTGGATAATTTATTGAATAGTTAAGGCTATATTCAATCAATTATATAAGATATGGTTGAGTAATGTATATGTGTTAGTTTTAGGTGTACATTTTTCCCCTCTTTGAGATGTTGTTATGAAGTAGCACCATTTTAAAGAAGATTAGAACATAGTTCTTGGAAGAAAATGGTTATTGCATAACTACTTATGTTGACTAAATCTAAAAACTATATTGTAGTTGAAATTTTATCATCTAACAACATCTAGTTATTAGTTATGCAATGTGAAGTAATGCTTTGAGTTTGAAATATGTGTGCAATGCAATGTAATCAATGATATGAATATAAAATACAAAAATAGATATTTTCTACAATTCATTAATTAAACTCTTTATTTTATTACCTAAGTGAAGCTTCGATGTCGACCTCCACTGGGAGGTGTTGTCATCAAATCTCCAAGATTAACCTATTCAACATCCAAAATAAGATATATAAGAATACCATTCATATAACAATTATATTCACATGTAATATTTGTAATTGTTTACTAGTTACATACCTCGACAATACATGTCATAGCGTAACACGAAGGTGGAGGACCATTGAAAACATAATGAATGCTATGGCCTTGAAATTTAATTACAATCATTAAATTAAATTAGTTAATCTTGCATTTAAAAAAAATAAATTAAATTCAATGAAATTTCTAACATTTTCTTGAGTATCAAGGTCAAAAGCCTCATTCAGGTTGGCATCTATCATCACCAACTGCTCAACCATAGATGTAGCATGTGCAACCTTCCTCCTAACTATCCACGGGGTCATAACCACAGGGTGACCCACAAGCCTAAAAGATATGGGGTGGAACCCTACCCCTCGAAGTCTCCCCTACCTCATACTGTAGTGCAGGATTGGTATGTTGTATAATGTTATGGGTCGAGGAACTAATAGACTATAGTGTCTCGACCTTGGCACTCTCCTTCACAATGGAAGGGATAGCCATGTGCTCATAAGTTGGTCTAGTGAGTGCTCATCTTGTTGGACACTATGGGTCAAGATGTTCCCTTCGTCTATCTTGTGCAGACCCACCACCTCTACCTTGGAAGTCTCGCATATCAAAATAGTTGGGGATTTTATTGAGGACAAAATCACAGTAGAGTTTCCTCAAGAAATATTGAGGGACCTCATTATTGTTGCATGGAGGATGGTCAAAAACCATCCACCACCTTTTCCAAAAATGGTCCTTTATCCCTTGATGGTTGCACCAATGGGTAGGGAACCTCTTGCTTGTAGGGTGGAGAGGTTGATTTATTCGTGGGTTTGTGAAAAGGGTACACAAGTCAAATTTTGTATTTTTTTTCATTTTTGACTTGTTTGTAGGATAGTTTATCTGCATAATAGTCTTTGTACTCCTATATCTTATTAGCCCAACCACTTAATTGCTTGCTAATCGAATCTACATGTGTTAACATAACTTCAAGTGCTTCTACAACCGTGATTCTTTGTGAGGTTGAACTTGTAGGATCTTTCAACCTTACAATTAACTCAATTTTTTTTTGTTATTTTCAATTTCCCCCATTAAATTTTGTTGAGTTCCAGGGGGTGTTGAGGAATTGTTGGATGATTTGTTGTTGTACTTGGGGTTGTTCTTCAATAAAAAACCTATTCCTGTAAATTAAATAAATTTACATAAAAAAACCTATTCAATCTACCTATTTAGAAATACATTCATAAAAAAACAAACAAAACTTACTCCTAACACTTCCCCGACGTTGTGGCTGCATTTTGGTGAAGAATTTGTTTCCACTAATGTGAGCGCACTCTATAGGGTTTCAAGGCCGTAGCTTGGAAGAAAAAAGAAAAAATGACAAATGGTGATTGTTACTTTTTTTCTTATAAACAGTTATAATGTGCTCGCATTATAACACAAGTGCATTATGGCTTTTGTGTGACCCTCGGCTCGATCACACCAAGCCATAATGTGAGTGCATTATAATGCACTCACATTATGACCTTTTAAAAAAATTGAAAAATTTGGCCACAAATTGGTCCCCTATCTTTTTCCACCTGCCCTTTACACTGTTATGCTTACATAGAAGGAAATGATGTATATATGTTAAAGTACTATGTGCATAAATAAAAATAATAATAATATATGTATGTATGTATATATGTAAGTAGTATAATAATATCTCTTTTTTACTATTTCCAACATGCTATATAGATCTAAAATAGATATCTCATTTCAAATATTTGTATAGACATATTAGTGTCAAATATTGCCTACCTTAGTATAAAAGCTTAACAAAATTACCTAAATCTCTGGATAGATAAGAAACCCCACAATGAAAGAAAAGAAAACTTGAAGTATATTTAATTGTCATAGAAAACGTATATACAATTGTGTTTCTAAATTGAAATTGTTATTATATTTTATGCTTCGCAATTCTTGTACTCACCCTCCCGTCCGTTCCATAATGTACAAAATAATATGCCTAAGAAGACAGTGCAAATAAACTAAACAAGAATTAAACAATAGTCCCTAGAGGCGATTATTCTTGCACTCCCTTCCTAATCCCAATGTAACATAGGTTAACTCAGTATAGATAAGATAAATAGATAAATCTATTTAATGAATAAATGCTTAACACAAGTAAAATAAATGTGATCACCATCATTTGATTACTACCATTGTAGTTGTGTGAATTGACACTTAACTTCCCTGCCATGAGGGATGAAACCCCCCATTAAATTCTTAACTTACTAATCATGGTAGTTACATCAATTATCTACAACTTGTGCAGGCGTATGGATCCTATCACCCACACATGCTCACCTTTTTAACATTGAAATTAATGTTGGCATTAAAATGAAATCTCCCCTTGTGCCAATATTGGTATTAACAAACAATCTATGTATTAGTTCATGCCATTAATATTGGAATAGTCGTCGGTTTATTGTGCCCTTACTAAGCTACAAATAGTTGACTTAATTACCTTGCTAGCATTGAATTTTTTTTATAGATCTAATAGTAAAGGCTGAAGCATGATGGTTAAGCTACTTGCCCATTTAATCAACTGGCCTTTGATTGTTTAGAAAAAAATTAGGTTTTCCTACAAGTATCAAAACTATGGCTAACTTCACTAGCCAATGGTAAAATGAAGATTAAGTCTTGGGGAGAGTGTAATTAATTTGGTGTGCAAAATTAGCTAGTTCAATAATTGTTGTGTGAGCAATAATACCATGGAAAGAAATGACAACGATTTCTATATTAATAATGTTAACACAAATAAAAGGTATTATTAGCAATTTATTTATTGTAATTAGTGTTGATGTTAGTAGTTGTGGGTTAATGACTTTTTTCCATAGGGCGTTGTGAGTGATTATAATCATGCCAATATTTTAACTAATGGGAAATTAATAATGAAATTATTAAAGGCACAAATTTAACTTTCTAATATCCTTTTATACAAATATTTTTATTTATTAAAACGTTTGAAAGAATGCACCATTATATAAACATTTTTAAGGCAAAAACATTATCAAAACACTCAAAAAATAAGAGAAAATTTAGCCACCCTAGCTGTGACCCCCGTACCTCTCAAACACCCCCCAATCCACCAAAGGCAACACCACAACACTGCACATGGCACGGGTAGGGAAGAGAAACCCTAGCTTGTGCACATACCCACACACAACAGTGCTTCATCGCTCTCCATCAACATAGTAATTCCAAAACTCATTAGTATTAACATTGTTAAAATGGAGTGATGAATATGATTTTTATTATAATAAGGTGGATACTAATGTTAATAAGGGTTATAATTAGAATATTAATATTAACACTAGTGTTATAATAATATTAATAATAAGAAGAAAATTTTAATATTTATAAAGGCATTACCATTAATATAGTAATTAATTTTATTATCAAGTAATAGTATTGTCAATAAGGAAGTAATATTAAGTTCATTAAAGAATAATGTTAATAAATGGTATCGCTAATATCATGAATTGTTTTAGGAAGAAAATTTGACAATTGAAAGTGTCATTATGTAACATTGGTATTAAAATCCCCAATCGCAGAATGTCAGTAATAATAAGGGAATACTAAGTATAATTAATTCATGAATAATAATATTAATTTTAATAGGGGTATGCAAAGATATGGGTTAGGGAATTATGACATAACTTGGGTTTTATTTGTCAACATCATAATGTAATCATTAGGGAGCATAATTTTTGGACTTGATGTTATACCTATATAATAGTACCATAATGGTATCAATTATTAACATGTTATAAAAAATGATAGTTGTGTTTTTTCCCATGGTTAAATTATGGGCATTACAAATGCAATGGGAGTTTGGAAAGGAATTATTTCAAATGTGCATCTTATTATTGAAATAGAAAAGAAATTTTTGTTTGCTATATGTTGGTAATCATTGACTATTCACATGTGGGTTAAAACATAGCTAAATTCATTAGGTAAAACATTGGATATATATATATTGAAACATAGAAAAGTGGGGAAGGTGTCCCCAAAGGTGTTTTTTTGTGATGATATGTATAACATAGGGTTCACACCCACTTGCTTGTTTCATTGGGAAAAGAGATCACAAGGTGTTAAGATTGACTTTCAACCTTAAGGTGAGCCAATCAGACATCAATCTCTATTTCCTTGGGACAATAGGACAGATCTGAAATAATTTGGAATAATTTAGAGTGCATAAACTAAATGAATAATGAGACCTAATACTTAAATTGCAAATTCTTGAAAATATAGAAATTGAACTGGCAGTTTGCAAGCAAATTTGAGAAGGGCTTGATGGCATGTACCTATCATAAAAAGTTGTTTTATAGGTTTGTATTAGGACTGGTTCACCCCTAGGCGAATGGGTCTCAGACTATGGCTTCAAAATCAATTTTGACAGTCCTTTGATGTTGGATCTTGGCTTTTGTTTAGCATAGGTCACACTATTGGAAAGTCGGAAACAAATTTTGAATTTGAGTTTATGTGGTTTGACAACAATGATGACAACTTGTGCAATAATGCAAAATTGTGGACTTTGAGATATCTTCAAAGTTATTCAACGTATAAATCAAACCTTCAATGGCTTCCCTTAGAGGATTGAAGACTAACACATCACTCCAAGGATTTGGCTCTTATTGAATTGGCTTGATTGATTTCTTGAATGCTTGAAAACCTACATCACAAATGTTAGCTTCAAAACATGTCATGAACAAACATAAACTTTGACATGATGATTGGATCTTGATTGTTGTTGTAGATAACTAATAATGCTACTCTTGAATGCTTTTGACAATGTTTTTTCTCTTGTGAAAGTTGCTTGTTAAGTGTTTGATTTGAATTGATAAAAATATTATGTATTTATAAGTGTTTATCTAATTTCCCAAAAATTAGGCAAATTGAATTTGAATCATTAAAATGCCACCAAAAATATATTTTAAAATGGGTCTTGGAACTTAAATGGGACCCATTCGCCCATGGGTGAATGGGTCCTAGCCTATAAGTCTAGGACATACATGACCCAAGGTGATTTAATTATTGATGGCAATTGCTTAATGTAGGTTTCCCTTTCAAAAAATGGGAATAATATGGCTTTGGGGTGTATAATTTGGTCAATTAGAAGTTTAATTAATTCCAATTAATTAAGGGATGCAAACATAGTGTGAAATTGTAAAGGTATACAATTTTCTACACTACATTTAGCCCCCACTTTAATGAGAGTATGAACTTACACTCAAACTCACACTAAAGTAGACAAATATGTCAAGAGAGGTCCAATTGTACAATTGTTGGAAAGATAAGATGGTAGAGGATCAATGAGGGTGATCAAGCCCCCAAGATCTAAGATCTCATGGAAAACCAACAAAAACATAAAAGAGACACATGTATGTAGCAGTGACACAAGATGCACAAACATACACTATCAAAATGAATACAAAAAGAAAAAGTATGGACTACCAAGTTACATTATGACATGTCCATAAAATACACTCACAAGAGATAGTGCAGTCTGATATACACTAGGTGAGCCTCAAGGCAAAAATGAGAAACACACAAGGTATAGTGTAGTCTGATATTTACTAGGTGTGCACCCATAAAAAGGTGGCAAATGGGAAGATCACACCAGGTCTACAAGTCTCCCATATTTCAACCATACTAAAAGTTATACTCCTTGATAACTTTGATAAGGTACCACAAAATGGTCAATTTGTTATGCCAATGCTACACTAAGTTCAACTCCTATGAACAAAGTGAACTAAAAAATGTCAAAGTTCAACGCCTATGAACAAGGTGGAACAAAATGCCAAAATGATAATTCCAAAATGTCAAAATGATAATTTCAATGTATGCCCCCACTTTAAATAAATTGTTAAACACCATGTTGTGAGAAATTACTTTAAAGTGGAAAATGATAAATTCCAATAATAAAAAGGGCAATGAGAGCTTATTTGGAAAGCCCTGTGTCAATGATATGTTTCCAAATAAAGTTGCATCATGAACATGGGTTTCCCCCAAATGCAATCTCAAAAGGTAACACATAATGGATCCATAGATTTGGGGTCAATGTATGTCTCTGCTACAGTGATATAATAGAGCTTAGAACCATCATCATTCCCCAAATACTCGTAGAACAATGAACACAATGAAAGAATGACATATAGAGAGCAAAAGAAAAAGAAAAGCTTTTAGGTCAACATGGAAGAGGCCTAAATGTCTCAACACCTTGCATCGTCCCCAAAAGGAAAACACGAGATAAAATAAAAGACAATGGTTTACGACATATAGAAGAATGGAGATATAAATAGAAGAATGTCACGACAGATTCACTTCCTTTGTATTATTGCACCGATGGAGTAACAAGGGTCATCCAAATAAAACTCACAAACATAAAGACACACCAAGCAGCATAGTACGAGGGATCACATTAAGTACATGCAATCATAAAGAACATCAAAAGAAGACAAGATAAAAGAAGTATGTCACATACGATCCAACCTAAAGCAGGTCATCTGGATCCCAATCTTGCTCATTATATATAGAAGGTGGAAAAGTAGCCAAAGGGAAAATGATAAGTGCCATACTAGGACAAGGCTACCTAATAACTTAGCCATCAAGTGTAGGACAAGGATGAGCGAAAATAAGTGATGATATAGTGCTCCTTTCAATATGGAAAATGATTTGCATAAAGTGTAATACATGTTATAGTGAGTATGCTAAGATTCTACAACTATCACATGGCAAGGATAAAAGTGTGTGCATGCTAATCAAGTTGGATCTATAGATGATTTAGATTTTCTTAATAGCTCCTATAAATCATGACAATCATCGGTATGGTGTCTGAATATTCTATAATATACATAATATGGTCCATTTTTATCACTTTGTTTCTTGGTTAATTGTTCAGGTTTAGGTGGTAATGTAATCAATCCCCAGTACAAAAGTGTATAGAAATTAGGCTCATTCTTGGATTGATATAATAGATGACATGGATCATGAACTTTAGGCTTCTTGGTCTTGTAAGTCTTATGCTTTTTAATTGGTTGATGTAAAGGTGGAGGATCTAAAGTGACCTTGTCATCGTCATTCAAACAAGTCATCTTACTATAATTTGGAGGAAATGTATAAATGATTTTATTTTCTTGCCCAAAAAAATATTCCCATGTGGGAGAGGTGGGGGGAGAAAGATAAACAAGATTATTATGATGCTTAACAATTGGATCTTTTAATATCAAGGTATCTCCTTTACAAGGAGTAGAGGTGTTAGGAAAATAAAACTAGGGTTGTCATGATTGTCGATGATTGTATCTTCTTGTACTAAATCACTCTCACAAATGGGAGGAAGATTTAGAGATGAATGAAGATGCGGTAAAGTAATGTTAAGAAATGTATTAATGATCTCATCCCCTATGCCAAGATATCTTCCCAAATGGTGGGAGTATTAGAAGAGGTACTTTCAAAAATATCATGGCACTCAATGTTTGGTTCTTCTAACACCAAAGCACCTTCTTCACAAGGAGGAGAGATGTTGGGAGAAAAAAAATTATTTGTCATGATTATCCATGATTGCATTCTCTTGCATTATAACATTCTCGAGAGTGGAAGAGACTTTAAGAGGGTAGCTAACATGTTTGTCAATGATTTCATTTCTTTTTCTTAGATTATTCTCATAAGTAGGGAGGTAACAATCATACAAGCTATTTGGCACCATATGAAAACTATATGCTTTAAAAGGAAACATGTTTCTATTTGCTTTGTGAATTTTGATGTAATTTTCAGATTTGAAGTGACAATTGACTGATTTTAAAATACAAAAACCTGAAAAAAGATGTATTTTTAATTCAAAATTTGATTTTATATAATGCCCTAACTTTCACCAATTGAACTAGATGCAAAAAACTACAAAAAAGTGCAATTTTTGAAACTAAAACATAGATCTACAAACAAAGGGAAATAAAGTAGATAAAGATAGATTTATATGCAGAATTTTGTAAAATCACCTATGAAAGGACAGGTTCATTGAGGGGTGAATGGGTCTTTGCCCAAGTTTTAAAAAAATAAAAAATAAATGTCTAACTTGTTTTTTAAGCTCATTTTTCCTAGTTGCAAATAGATTCTTCAATAATAGTTTACTCAGAATTTGTTGATGAAATGCAAATGCAATTTTGTGACAAAAAGTGAACAAAATGACAAATTTTTTAATACCAATTTAATTTTTTTTGATGTAAATGACTGAAACACACTTGAATACAAACTAACATGCAGAATGTATGCAATGTTTTTGAATTTTTATGAACTTAAATTATGCAATTATGCAATATGCAACCCTAAATGAAGAATGCAAACAAGAAGATGCAAGATCTAAATCTAGGGTTTTGAAGACTTCCAAATCATAATTTATGATGTATAATGTCAGGTTCACCAAATGAAACATAGAAAAGTGGGGAGCGTGTCCCCAAAGGTGTTTTTTGTGATAATACATATAACCTAGGGTTCACAACCACTTTCATATTTTCATTGGGAAAAGAGATCACAAGGTGTTAAGATTGACTTTCAACCTTTAGGTGATCCAATCAAATCTTGATCTTTGTTTCCTTAGGACAATAAGACAGATCTGAAATAATTTGGAATAATTTGGAGTGCATAAACTAAATGAATAATGAGACCTAATACTTTTATTGAAAATTCCCTAAAATACAGAAACTAAACTAGCAGTTTGCAAGAAGATTTGAGAAGGGCTTGATGGTATGCACGTTTCATAAAAATTTTCTTTTGAGGTCTATAGCAATATTGGTTCACCCCTATGCGAATGGGTCTCAGACTAGGTTTTCAAAATCAATTTTGGTAGTCCTATAATGTTGGATCTTAGCTTATGTTTGACACAAGTCTCACTATCAGAAAGACAAAAAAAAATTATGAATATGATTTTTTCATGGTTTGACAACAATGATGACAACTTGTGCAACAATGCAAAATTGCTCATTTTAGATCTCTTCAATGTTCTTCAGCCTATAAATTAAGCCTTTAATGGCTACACTTAGAGGACTAAAGACTAACACATGATGATTGGATCTTGATTGCTACTACATAGATGACTAATAATGTTGCTCTTGAATTCCCTTGACAATAATTTTGGCTCTTGTGAAAGTTGTTCATTAAGTGTTTGATTTGAATTGATAAAAAACCTATGTATTTATAGGTGTTTATCTAATTTCTCAAAAATAAGATTCCAAAATCAAACACTTGCAAATTGAATTTGAATAATTAAAATGCCACTAAAAACATATTTTAAAATAGGTTTTAACACTTTAAGGGAACCCATTCATCCACGGGCTAATGGGTCCTAGCCTATAAGTCTAGGACACACATGATCTAATGTGATTTAATTATTGATGACAATTGTTTAATGTAGGTTTCCCTTTCAAAAAATGGGAATATTAAGGATTTGGAGTGCATAATTTGGTCAATTAGAAGCTTAATTAAGTCCAATTAATTAAGGGATGCAAACATAGTGTGAAATTGTAAAGGTATATAATTTTCCACTATATACATATATATCGTGTTTACATTTAAAAGGGGAGTATTTCAGTATATTCTTTTTAAACACACAGTGTAAACATGAGGATTCAAATTCCCTCCACCACCTCCTACAATCTTTTAATTTGGGTTGGCGAGAGCAGGTTCTCATTGTGGACTCCATAAAGTGGGCAAACAACCCCATACCATTCCTATTAAGTATGGCATGGATAAGGGTGACAACTTCCTCGGTGAGCCTGTGTTGAAGAGTAGTAATGAAGAAAATGGCATCTCCCACCAGGCCAACTCTTAGATATGCAATAATTTTTTGTATGCATGCCTCTACTTTGGCCAAGTATACTAGCCTGATCATATGCTCTACGACCCTAGACCCCCATTTTAGTTTCCCAGAGATGTAGATGACATTATATACAAAACACTCCAATAGTGCAGAGTTGTGCACATGGAATTGGCCCAAAAAGTTATCCTGAATTATCTTCCTAAACACACCCTTCTCCACATCATTACATATTAGGAAAATTTCTTCTAACTAGTATGCTACCAGTCATTGAACCCAACTGCATTCTACATTCTTGATTGAAAAATGATCACTTCTCGAAGAAGCATCAATTGAAGTGCTTGACATCTTAAGGAAGTAGAATTAGAGTTATAAAAATGAAGGTAATTCTCTTGAATTTATAGAAATCATATGTCATAGTGAGAAGGTAGGTATCAAAGGATTTTCTTGGGAGCAACTAGTAATTGCAAGGACGACGTCATTACTCTAGAAATAAATGAAGGTGGCAATTGATGTGATGGAGTTGCATTAAATACTTAGTTAAACGAGCTCTATCTTCAAGTTCACACGAGCATAATCACATGAAAGAGATATATTGATTGCAAATTTTAAAGGTTGCATGTCACTCACACATATAACAAGCCATAGGGCTTACATACATGCAACAATGATTCACTCGATTGTCAAAATCAAATTGAGTGAAGCAATGTAATTATGACTTTATTAAAATAGTCATAAATGTTCTTTGGGGCTTGGTTTTACAAAAATTAGTTGATGATTTGTGAAATCTCCACTTGAAAAGACAACAGATACTTTAATGGAAAATACTCAAGAAGGGGGAGAATATAAATTTATGTTTAAGGGACTTTTGCAGGGTCTAAATTTGGGGTTTTCTAAACTACACTGTGATATACTAGAAAATGAAGGAGGATCATTTTGGATTGGTTTTGATTCCAAAGTTATTTTTTTGTCTATGAACATTAAATTGTGAATGTAATATTGATATTAGATAAGTCTGTGAACTTAGATAAATATTTGAATTTTTCATCCTTTGTGAACTGAGTGTTTCTTGGTGTTACATTCATCTATTTGTGATTATAATTGGTTCTATTTAAAAATTTATTCTATCTACTATTAAAATTTTGAATTTTGAGTTAGGAGATTAATAGTATTTTTTTTTAGTTTGTTACATTGATTTCATGGTTATGGGTTAGTGTTAGTATGCCTTTCTTGATTTCTAGTTAAAAGCATATCTATCGATGATTAATCAAAACCTCTGAGGGAGTTGTACCTCATTAATACTTCAGAGAAAGATCACAAATGAAATTATGATCTCTCCATTCTGTTAGTGACTTTGTCCTTATTTAGACGGGCTATGGAGTAACTGATAATTGATATGTTTGCATAAGGACAAATATGTTAACCAACAAGTATCATTCCATGGACCCAAAGGAAAATTTGGTACTATATTCAAATAATCTTGATTATATTCATTTCATGTTTGAATTCTTGTTTAATTTTTACTTGTTATGTGTAGTGTCAAAAATTGTCGCATTTAACAATTTCACACTATGTTTTGTCCCCCTTAATTTATTGGACTTAATTAAGCATCTAATTTCTTAAATTATGCATTCTAAGGCCTATATTTTACCCTTTTTTGAAGAATTGGAAGCATTAAACAAATGTAACCAATTGTCATTTTTCCCCCGATAATCAATGTCCCAAAAATTTGGGATAGGACCCTTCTTAGCTAGGACCCAAAATTTAATATGTTGGTGTCAGCATTTTAACATTCAAATTTCAAATTTCAAGTGTCGGGTTTTGGGATCTAATTTATGGTAAATTAGCATAAATACCTATAAATACCTAGTTATTACAACATTTGAAATCTAAGAACTACTAAAAGACACACTATTGAGCAAATACTATTGTCAAGAGTAAAATTGAGCAAGTCAAGAGCAACATTTTTAAAGATTATTGCAACAATTCAAGATCCAACATCATGTCAAAGTTTATGTGTTCATGTTGTCATTATTTTGTGAAGGTTAACATTGTGTAGGTCTCCAAAGAATTCAAGAATTTAAACAAGAAAGATTTAATTCCTTGAAGTGACGTGTATGACTTCAGTCCTTCAAGGCATCCATTGAAGGGTGTTGAGTTGTATCATTTTTTTCATTCATTATTCCTTCCTTTCAGTTATCATTTTTATCATTGATATTTTCCATTATGGAAGTGGAAACACTTACTCAAGGTTTGATTGAGGCAAGCCCCTATATGACACAACATTTTCCCTCTCTTTGAATGTGCAGGTCTAGGTGTGAAGAGGATTGAAGGAAGATTGGAGGAAAATTGTCCATTGTTGCATTTGAAACCCTAAAAGTTATCAAGCCATAAAAACTCACCTACAAAATTTCCTAGTGACATTCTAACAAATTTGCAACCAAGAATCAAAAGCTTAGATCCAACATCGAAGGGTTGTAAGAAGTGTTTCAAGACCCCCTATCAAGGACCCATATGCACCTAGGTGTCTGAGTCCCTCTTTGCATGCTAAATCCAACTTTTTATGACATGTGCACATCAGTTTGCCTCTTCTAGATTTGTCTGCCAATTACTATTTCAATTTATGTAGATTAAGAATATTGCATTTATCATATTAGGTCATATAGTCTAATTAGGTCAATCATTCCCAATCATTTCTAGTCCATTCCTAAAGCACACAAAGGATCAAATCCAGGTATGATTGACTCACATTGAGGATTGAAAATCTATGCACCTTTTTTATTTGCATCCTAATGAAACCTTGGAATAAGGAGGTAAATGATCCTAGGTTTTATGCATTAAATATTGGGTCTCTCCCCCATATTCATATGTTTCATTTTGGTGAACCTGACATTTGACATCATAAACTTTTTAAAATTGGAAGTCTTTCACACCCTAGATCTTGGTTTTGCATTATTTTGTCTTGCATCTCTCACTTAGGGTTTCATATTTGTATCATAAAAATTCAAAAATATTGCATCCATATTGCATCATATTTTGCAGTAGGGTGTGTTTCATTCACTTAGATCAGATTTTCATTCAATATTGCATTCATAATTGTCACTCTTTGTTTACACATTATCATACATTTATATTTGTATTTACATTGGAAAATTATGAAGAAACAGTCACTGTTAAACCTGTTTGTAAATATAAATAGTAATCTTAAACAAAAACTTACATATTCATTTTTTTAGTTTTCAAGGACTCATATGCCCTTGGGAAACTATGTCCTTATATTTAGAAATTGTTTAGCCTTAGGTCATTGCATGCATAATGAAAATGGATAACACTGAAATTGTTCAATGTGGGAATTCTTGATGTCCTTATATTCATTTTTTTAGCTTTCAATGGGGGAATTCTTGATAACCCTAATCAAGGACTCATATTCCCTTGGGAAACTATGTCCTTGTACAGGTGCATCAACAAACTTTTTCACAATTTTTTGTCTTTGTCTACTCAATTTGTTTGTACTTACCAATCTCTATTTGGAATTCACAATTACATGTTCTTAGGAATTTTGCATTTAGTTCATAAAGGTGAAAGAAAGTGCATTGTTTGGGTTCAAATTTTGCATTTAAAAGTCATCATTTCCAAGTCTATGCCTCTTACAATCAATTAATTATTACATTTCAGATCTAAAATTTGCATACTTGCATACTTTATTTTTCATAAAATTAGGGTACAAATTAGGCAATTTTTGGAAAATTATACACAGTTACAACTATTTGAAAGTAGAATTAGATTCCTTAACTAGTGTAATACACAATCAAACTTTGAACTTTCAACACCCCTAATTAGGACTTAGACACCCCTGTGTGACTCTATCATGTTATCTGGGTATTAGTCAACTTTTTGTGATAGAATACTCTCAAGAGCCTATGTCTAGAGTTGCTCGTTGAGTTTCCTTCATTTGTTGAACATTATTGCAAAATATCATAACATTATAGAGACGTATTTTTTTCTAAAATTTGGAGGAACGTGAAATCTTTAGTTGATGTGTCAAGTTTTTTGTTTGGTGATGATCCTAATCTTGATAATAATGTCCACAATACTTCATCCCTTAATGAATTTCTTTTTGATATCCTGGGCCAAGATGTAGAGAGCATGCAAAAATTATTACAAAACTCTTTGCATAACCTTGAAAACAATGCAACATTTTATCCCTCAATACAATGACCTAATACCCCATGTCAACAACCAACACCTCCTATCATTCCACCACTTGACATGTTCACTCTCTTACATCTTGAAATTGAATCACAAGGCATATCTCAAACAATGACCATGAAAGATCCTATTGATCACAATCACAATGAAGATATGCCTATTGATGCCCTTCCATCTTATAAGAACAAATTCACCAACACACCTATCAACTTAGAGCAGTGCTATGGTCAAGGCTTTAGGATCCTGAAAAGACAAGGATGTGGCATAGTAAATGAGCATAATAGCCATTCCCTTTTGGAAAAAAAACCATCAGAAGATACTAAAGGATCAGGTTACCAAGGTCCTCCACCTCTAGGTCAAACATTTACAAAACTAACCAAAAAACAAAAATTCTATGATCCTTTAGAGAAATTGCATTTCCTATATCATGAATCCAAGAATGAACATGCACTAACTACACTTCTAAACTTGGGGATTAATTAAGCTACCACATGTGCCTAAATGAAAAACCAATAAAAAAAAGGATACAAATACATCTTATGGTGCATATCATATAATATTTGGACATCGTATAGATGAATTTCATGATTTAAAGAAGATAATGAGAAAACTTGAGGCCTATGGGGATCAAGTTGAACATATGATAGACTAACATGCACATAATTTTCTCCTTGCCATGTGATTGTTGTAGAATCATAGCATACTCACTACCACATGCATCAAAATTTATGCAAATCATCTTTTATCTTGTAAGGAGTAGCATATCGGGCTCGCCTTTGTCCCTACACTTGGGGGGCAAAGGGTCAAATAGCCTTGTCCTAGGTTTATTCCTTATTGGAATCCTTTTTATCTCCTTGAAACATTAGTGTAGCAAGTACACTAACATTTTAAGGGGGGCATACAGTCCCCTAATTATTATTTGCATATGAGATGGTCTCTTCTTAGTGATGACAGGATATATCTCTTAGGAAGTGTGACCTTGTCAACCAAAGTGTGACTTTCTTAACCCATGTGATGTGTCTCCTTGATGGTAATATTAAGCTTGGTGTCCTCTAAGAGTGTGACCTTTCTTGGTATATGATGTTCCTCTTTGTGTTAATGCTATGGAAAGTATTTCCTAAGGCATGATTATTTTATTCCTCAACTATTCCTCTATTGGTGGTGATTCCAAGTGTGATGTTCCCTAAGGTGTGACCTTTCATGTATTAGGGTTTTTCCACAATAGTATGTCTCACTTTTGGGACATGTTGATTTTTGCCTAAAATCACTATTTTTAGAAAAACTAATGATTTAAGTCTTGAGAGGCTCCATCTAAAAGGTTTTAATTGAAGAGGGATATATAAGACCCCCTTAGATCAAACCCACTTGGATAGAACCCCTCTAGTATTAAATCATACCCACGATGGAGTCTCCTTCGCACCTATCAAAATGTTGGCAAAAATCATTTTTTATTTACATTTTGAGGGATTAAATAATGTCATTTAAAAATTATATTTTGTAAGATTGTAGCCCTTGAAACAAGCTTTCCAACAAGTATAATTTTGATATATTTTCATTTTATCATGTATTTAATTTGCAGAGGTGGAAAAATGGTAAATCATTGTAAAAAAATTCAAAATATATCCTTTCCCTAGGTATTGATGTCCTTGTTTCACCCCCCAAAAAAAATTGGATTTTGATATATACACAACAAATTAGGTTGTATGACATACACGTATGTCTAAATTATAGTTATAGTGACTTCAAAAATTAATTTTAAAAAATATGCAACAAAAAATTATGAAAAAATGTGCTTTCCCTAGATATTGATGTTGAGAATCTATATTTCAAAAATTAGAATTGAATTCTTTATAGAAAAAAAGTTATGTTGTATGACAAAAATGTTACTTTCTAAAAATGTTGTTTTCTATTTAAAACTAGTTATTAAAGGAGATGTTGAAAGATTCATGATTTATTTCAAAAAAATCGAAACAAAATATATTTAGAATCTACACACAAATTTCCACAAACCACTAGTTCACATCATCTTCAAATTCTTAACGATTTAGCTATTATAGGTCTTAGAAGATGAAGATTCAGTTAAAAATATTGATGGTATTATCCATCTTGGAAAAAAAGTGAGACACAGTATTGTGATTTCACCCATTAAGCAAAGCCCCTTTGATTGTTTACCTTTTGTGGTGATGTTATTATAGCATCCCTCAAGGTCTTGGCCTTGTCTTATCATTTATGTTCATCCCTCGAGATGTTAAAAATTGACCTATTCATCCCCCGAGATATTAAACCTTGACCTATTCATCCCTCGAGATGTCAAACCTTGTCATCTCCCCAACCCTCCCCCCCCCCCAATATGTTAAGCCTTGAGTACCCCTCTTAACATGGATCCTATCATAATACACCTTGCTTGGAATCATGTGTTTCATGAGTGTTTAGCATAATACAACTTGCTAGCCTTGTGGAACCCATTATATTGTATGGAACCGAGCATAATAGAGCTTGTTAGCCTTGTGAAAGCCATTATATTGTATGTAACTTAGCATAATACAACTTTCTAGCCATGTGGAACCCATTATATTGTATGGACACCTAACATAATACAACTTGCTAGCTCATACCCTTTTCTTTTCTTGGCATTTGTTTTGACATTGTATGTTGGTGTATGTTGTACTATTGCATCATACATGTGTGTGTTACTTTGTGCCTATGTTGGTTTGTTATGGGGTATTGGATCTTAGGGGCTTGATCATCCCCCTAGATCCTTTGTCATCCTATCTTCTCAATATTTGGACAATCCAACCCTCTTGACATATATTCCTCTACTTTAGTGTGAGTCTGAGTTTAATTTCATACTCTCACTAAAGTGGGGGCTAAATGTAGTGTCGAAAATTGTCACCCTTAACAATTTCACACTATGTAGTGTCCCCTTTAATTTTCACACTATGTTTTGTTATGGGATATTGGATCCTAGGGGCTTGATCATCCCCCTAGATCCTTTGTCATCCTATCTTCTCAATATTTGGACAATCAGATCCTCTTGACATATATTCCTCTACTTTAGTGTGATTCTGAATTTAAGTTCATACTCTCACTAAAGTGGGGGCTAAATGTAGTGTCGAAAATTGTCACCCTTAACAATTTCACACTATGTTTTGTACCCCTTAACAATTTCACACTATGTAGTGTCCCCTTTAATTTTCACACTATGTTTTGTTATGGGATATTGGATCCTAGGGGCTTGATCATCCCCCTAGATCCTTTGTCATCCTATCTTCTCAATATTTGGACAATCAGACCCTCTTGACATATATTCCTCTACTTTAGTGTGAGTCTGAGTTTAAGTTCATACTCTCACTAAAGTGGGGGATAAATGTAGTGTCGAAAATTGTCACCCTTAGCAATTTCACACTATGTTTTGTCCCCTTTAATTTATTAGACTTAATAAAAGCATCTAATTTCCTAAATCATGCATTCCAAGGCCTAATTTTTACCCTTTTTGGAAGGATTACAAGCATCAAACAAATGCTACCAATTGTTATTTTTCCCTCAACAATCAATGTACTGAAAAATTAGTATAAATGCCTAGTTATTACATTATTTAAAATCTAATAAGAACAACTATAAGACACACTATTGAGAAAATACTATTGTCAATAGCATAATTGAGCAAGTCAAGAGCAAATTTTTTAGAGTTTATTATAGAAATTCAAGATCCAATATCATATTGGGTTGGGGCCCTAGCTCGGTTGGCTAAATCTTTCCTGTTGCAGGAGGTTGGTCACGAGGTCTAGTCTCCCCCACCCCCGTGGTACCGGAGGGCATGTCGCACCAGCGTCGCCGGTCACGTTAAAAAGTTTACCAGGCGCACTATAGTTTATATGGGGTCGTGCTACCCGATTCCTGCAGTCTAAAAAAAAAAAATCCAATATCATATCAAAGTTTGGTGTGTTCATGTTGTCATTATTTTGTGAAGGCTAACATTTTGTAGGTCTCCAAAGCATTCAAACAAGCAAGATTCAATTCCTTGAAGTGATGTGTATGACTTCATTCCTTCAAGGCAATCATTAAAGGGTGGTGAGTTGTAGCATTTTGTTCATTCATCATTCCTTCCTTTCAATTATCATTTCTATCATTGACATTTTCCATTGTGGGAGTGGAAACACTTACCTAGGGTTTGACCGAGGCAAGCCCCTATATGGCACAACATTTTCCCTCTCTTTTAATTTGCAGGTCTAGGTCTGAAGAGGATTGAAGGTGAAATGAAGAAAAATAGGATAGGGGAGTTTCCCAAAATGGAAAAGTGGATCCAAAGAGGGAAAAGTAATCCTATTTCTCTAATTTCATTAGGAAATGATATCCCAACAAAGAGTTGACTGACTACCCTTAGGAGAATCAACTCTATGGAGGAATCTTCAGATTTCCTTTTTTGCTAAGACATGGGTTTAGGTCAAACAACACTTTGGGGAGAAAGATTAAAAATAGAAAATCAACTCCAAATTGTGATCTATAAAGTGCATTTAGAATCTTAAACATAAAACTGATGGAACCTACAGACTTTAGGGAGAATCTGGAAGGGATAAATGTTATGTACCTCTCACAAAAAGTGCTTTTTTAGAGCTCACTAAGGACTCATTCACCCTATGGCGAATGGGTCTTGGCTAGGGTTCCTAAAAAACTGTTTCTAGGTTCTGTTCTTCTGTGTCTACACTCCCAGATTCCCAAATTTTAGGGTTGGATAGTTGGAAATAAATCATGTAGGTTAGTTTGCTTGAAATTGCAAGAATGGTGACAACTTTGCAATTTTTCCCTTCTAGAGATCTCCCACCTAAAACTTACAAAAGCAAACACAAGAGGAGAAAAATGTTGTTTTTGGTGATGGGGGGTTTGCCTTGGTCAAACCCCGTTTTGGTAATTAAACCTTGAAATGAAACAATGAAACATGAAGGAATGATGAATGAGCAAATGCAATGTTGCAACTCACCAAACCCTTAATTAAACCTTTGGAAATTTGAAACGTTAATGTTGATCTTGCATGAAATGGATTCAATGGATGTGGATCTTGAATATTGCTTGAGGGACCACTTTGAATGCTTGAACTTGATCTTGAAACCTACATCGCAATGTTGGCTCCAAGAACATGCATGATGCAACATAACTTTTACATGATGAAAAGATCTTGATTGCTACAACAAATGATGAAGAGATCTGCTCTTGAATGCTCTTGAAATCACTCTTGATCATAAACCTTTCTATAAGTATGCTTGCATAAGAATTCTAGGTGAAACATAATGAAAGGATCTCTTATTTATACATATGTTTAACATTAATTCTTGAAATTCAAATAACACAAGCCGACATGTGAATGAACATTTGAAATCATTGAAAAACTACCAAAAACATAGTTTGAATTTAGGTCCTAGGCCTAAGTGAAGACCCGTTCACCCTATGGCGAATGGTTCCTAGGTCACTTACCTAGGACACACATTGCTTAATGTTAAAAATTATATTATGGCATTTATGAATGTCAGGTTTTATCCCTTAGAAATTTCAATTAATTAGGCTTGGGTTTGAATTAAAGGGGCCAATTAAGGGCTAATTAAGCTCACTTAACTAGGGGAGCCCTAAATAAGTGTGAAAGTATAAATATGTACATTTTACAACACTAAGATAAGCACAGGTTTATTTTGAACTTGTGGTTGTTGTGAGGGTGGGTTGATGGTAAGAAGTGGCTCAAGAGATCAGTCAAGGGATATCTAATGTGCGTAACGTCAAAAGACTTATCCTTATTTTCATGATCTCTTAGTGAAAGGGATTCTAATGTCACTTCATCATCTTCATCTAAGGAATCCATATTATTATTGCTTGAAAGGCATATATCAATTCTATCATTCTTTTACACCATGATATCTTCCCTAGTAGGAGAGCTTTTAGGAGAGAAGCAAACAAAATATTGATCACATTCCATGGCTAGATTTTGTAAGATAGCTTCATCACAAGTAAGGGAAGCATCAAAAGAAGAATAACTATGATTTTATCACTTACCAATAATTTTATCCTTTCATTAAAATAGATCTTTCCAAATGGTAGGAGCATTAGGAAAGGGAGAAATAAGATTCTCATGACTCTCAATAAGTTTATTTTCTAACACTAAACTATCTTCTTCATGGCTAGGAGAGATATTAGGAGAAGAACAAATGTGATTGTCATGGTTATCTATGATTACATCCCTTTGTCCTATAATATCTTCCCAAGTAAGAGAGGTAGGAGAAGGATAACTCTCAATCATTGGATCTTTTAACACCAAAATATCCTCTTCAGAAATAGGAGAGATTTTGGTAGAAGGGAAAGTGTGATTGTTGTAATTATCCATGATTGCATCCTTTTTCACTAAAGAATTCTCACAAGTAGGGGAGGTGTTAAGAAATGAATGGAGATTAGGTAAAGTAATGTTAAGAAATGTGTCAATGATCTCATCTTCTTGTGTCATAATATCTTCCCAAGTGGGAGGAGGAGAGCGACAAAAAAGACTTTCATGATTCTCATTGATTGTATCTTCTTTCACCAAGACACCTTCATCACCAATAGGAAAGGTATCGGGAGGAGAACAATTATGGTTTTCATGATTATCTATGCTTGTATCTTCTTGTATCAAAACATCCTCACAAATGGGAGAGATAATAGGGTTTGAGTGAGGGATAGGCAAGGTGATATTAAGGATTGTGTCAATGTTTTGATTCTCTTGCTCTAAGATGTTCTCATAACTAGGAAAAATAGTGGGAGGATGGCTAACATGTTTCTTAATGACCTCATTTCTATGCTCTAAATTGAACTCATAAGAGGGGATGTTGTACTTATGCAATCCAATTTTAACCATGTCAAACCCACATCTTTGAAAAGGAAACATGCTAACAAGAAAAGTAATTTATCCAACTTATGCAATGCTTCAAAAATGTAAACAAATGTCCTACAAAGCTGAAGAATTTCAATACTAAAATGATTTTTTGGAATGATTTTAAAATGACAACACTAAATGGATGTTTAGACCTAGATGCATAAAATAGAAATTTCTAAAACTTGCCAGACTGAAATAGTAGGTTACCAGCAACTCTAGGAAGTGCAGAAACCCACAAAAAAGCTCAAGAAAGATGGTTTTTGTAGGCATCCAAGGAATCCTTCGCCCAGGGGTGAATGGGTCCTGGTACAAGGTTTTCTAAAATTGAAAAATGCAATTTTTGAGTGATTAGATGTGTTCTTTGTTCCAAGTTTCAAACTGTAACTTCTATAGTAAAATTTTTTAGAATTTGATGTTTAAATGTAAGTGCAATGAAGGACAAATGATGGACTATATGAAACATTTTAAAATTCAATTTTACTTAATTTTTTGAATATGAAGTCATGAAAAGTACACTAATATGCACACTATGCAAAATCAATGTAATATGCACACAAATTTTTCGATTTTCAGATTTAAACAATGTAAAAATGCAAATTTAAACCCCTATATGTAATGCAAACCAATGAAATATTTAAAGAACCCTAAATGAAATGCAACTAATGCAAACCTAATGAAATCTATTGCAAAGCTTAGATGTAGGGTTAAAAGGACTCCAATTTTTAGAATGTTGTTGTACAAGGTCGAGTTCACCAAAATGAAACATAGAAAAATAAGAGGTAGGGTGAGGTGTTCACCACAATGAACCCATTTTCCTTAGTTTCATTAAAAATGTATGTTATAAAGTGCAAATGCAAGACAAATCTTAAAATTAACAAAACTATCAGTCAAAATGTGGATCTGGAAAGGGGAGAATGATGTGTACCTGTCACCAAAGATGTTTTTTCATATCTCACTGAGAACTCATTCACCCTATGGCGAATGGGTCCTAGCTAGGGTTCCTGAAAAACTATTTCTAGGTTTTGTTCTTCTATGTCTACACTCCCAGAATCCTGAATCTCAGAGTTGAACATTCATAAATAAATCTTGTAGGTCAATTTCTATGAAAATTGCAAGAATGGTGACAACTTTGACAACTTTGCAATTTTTCTCTTCAAGAGATCTCCCACCTAAAACTTGCAAACACAAACACAAACACAAGAGGAGAAAAAAAAAATTGGTGATGGGGGGTTTGCCTTGGTCAAACCCCATTTTGGTAATTAAACCTTGAAATGAAACAATGAAACATGAAGGAATGATGAATGAACAAATGCAATTTTGCAACTCACCAAACCCTTAATTAAACCTTTAGAAATATGAAATGTTGATGTTGATCTTGCATGAAATGGCTTCAATGGATGTGGATCTTGAATATTTCTTGAGGTAACACTTTGAATGCTCAAACTTGATTGAAACCTACATCACAATGTTAGCTCCAAGAAAATGCATGATGCAACATAACTTTGACATGATGAAAATATCTTGATTGTTGCAACGATTGATGAATAAATCTACTCTTGAATGCTCTTGAAATCACTTTTGATCATAAACCTTTCTATAAGGATGCTTGCATAATAATTCTAGGTGAAACATAGTGAAAGGACCTCTTATTTATACATATGTTAATATTAATTCTTGAAATTCAAATAACACAAGCCGACATGTGAATACACATTTGAAATCATTAAAAAACCACCAAAAACATAGTTTGAGTGAGGACCCATTCACCCTATGTCCTAGGTCACTTACCTAAGACACACATTGCTCAACGTTAAACATTATGTTATGGCATTTATGAATGTTTGGTTTTATCCCTTGAAAATTGCAATTAATTAGGCTTGGATTTAATAAGGGCTAATTAAGCTCACTTAACTAGGGGAGCCCTAAATAATTGTGAAAGTATAAATAAATACAATTTACAACACTAAATTAAGGCATTATAAGGTTTATTTTAATTAATAGGGCCTTAAACTTAATGTAAAATTAAATTAAGGTATAATTAGGTTCATTTTATTATTATTTCCAAATTAAGTGTGAAAATGGGATATATTTTTCTACACTATAGAAGGAAGATTGAAGACAAATTGTGCATTGTTGCATTCAAAACCCTAAAATTTATCAAGCCACAAAAACTCACCTACAAAATTTACTAATGACATTTGAACAACTCTTCAACAAAGAATCAGAAGGTTAGATCCAAAATCAGAGGATTGTAAAAGGTGTTTTAGGACCCCCTATTAAGGACCCATACGCCCCTAGGCATTTGAGTCGCTCTTTGCATGCTAAATCCAACTTTTTGTGACAGGTGCACATCAGTCTGTCTCTCCCAGATCTGTCTACAAATTACTTTTTTAGTCTTTGTAGATTTGAAATATTACATTTATCATATTAGGTCATATAGTCTAATTAGTTCAATAATTCCAAATCCTCCAGTACATTCCTAAGGAGCAAAAAGGATCAAATACAGGTCTAATTGACTCACATTAGCAGTTGAAAATCAATCTATGCACCTTGTTAATTTACATCCTAATGAAACCTTATAAAAATGAGGTAAATGACCTTAGGTATTATTCACTAGACATAAGGTATCTCCCCCATTTTCATATGTTTCATTATGTTTTAATCTCTTGTGTACCACAACCCTTCACTTGATTTTAACTAGGTTGGGTGGGAAATTTTGCTCCATTATTATTCTAATTCTTGTCCTTGCAACACTAAGGATGCCAAAATACTCAATATGGTCCTAAAAATAAAAATGAGGTTTATGTTATCACATAATTAACTAAATCACAAGCCATTTCATTTCTATGATAAAGTACGTCATTCCACAAAATAAAATGATCAAACATATTCATAATTTTAAAAATCTCAATTTTAGGAAAATAAATCAAGAACCATACAAGTTCAAGTTTCATAATTAATGGATCTTGGAGTTTAAAAAGAAAATAAAAACTCACTAAATTGTGAAACTAAAGATACTCTTTTGTTCTAAAAGGGGAGAGGAATCTTACACCATCATGTAAATTCTATGATAAATTTACAAGCATTTAGGGGCAATTTGTTCTAACAATTTTTATTTTTTATAAAAACTTTTCCCTCAATAAATAACATGATTTCATAAAAATCCAAAAAATACCTCAATTTAAAGAATGCAACCAACAAATGGAGGGGACCTTCCAAGAATACTATCACACATAAAATCTTTACATTTTATATGAAGATCCAAGTTCCCTTTATCCAATTTCAAATGCAAGTATTTCAAGAAATTTATTTTCTTTTCCAAAGCAAGAGCATATAAGCCAAAATGGAGAAGTGTAGAATGAATACCTTCCTTTTTCATTTTTGAATGGAACACCTAAACTAGATTTAGAATAGAAAGATATTTTGCACCATTTTTAAATAAACTATATATATTATTTTCAAATTATTTTAACATATAACAACAAGATTAATTTCACTAAGGCATTAAATAACTAAAATTTTATTTTATTTCAATTGCATTTTCATTTTTTAAAACAAATACTAGATATATTTAAAATAATTCAAATTTAGACATAATTAAGAGTTAATCAATATTATGTAAAACAATCAACCACTTCATGGGTTTAAAAATGAAGAAAGAATCTAGAATTATAATCAAATTGGATCAACATTTCATAGGGTTAAACATGAAACATGTCATAACTCATCAACCAAGCGAGACATGGTAATCAAGCATACACATGTTTATCCTTGCCAATAATATTTGAATTGATCACCATTGGTGGAACCTATACCTATTCTTAGTTAAAATATCAAGCATACTTGCACGATACAAAGATAATCAAAGCACCAATATATAATAATCAATATATAAAATAATTTATAAGACAATATTATATAACTACATCCAACTAAAGATTGTTAATTGATAATATGGCATAGATATCAAATAGATGCATACTTAAATAATCCATATTAGATTAGTATTGTTGACCTAGATAAAATAATCATTATCAACATGCTATAAGTGAAAATAGGGAAGTTGAACATTGTCAAAGGTTCAAATATATATAATTATAACATGTACATCTAGAATACACAATCATTTATCTAGATCAAAATACAAAATACCATCCATAATTTTAGTATCACAAACCAAATAAATGATCTTTTAGATAGGACTTCACTCGATTCCACAAAGGATGAACATAAAGTAAGAAAGGATTTGATTCGCAAAGGAAAGAAACTCCAGATGTCTATTCAAGTTCAAAGACTCATACATAAACAAAACATTACATTCAAAATCCAATATTCACAACTAAAGAAATAACCCTAGAACAAGTGTATCAAAAATCAAACAACAAAATAAATCACATACACTTGTGGAATTTACATGATTTCTTAAGTAATCCACACTCAATTGAGGTGACTTAATTATCCTTGAAATGAAAGTTAGCATCATAACTACAATTAATCATAATGTACATATACATTTACATAAATACAATTAATCATAACTAGAGTTCATGACAAGAGTGATGTTGAGGTGCATGATAAGAGAGTTCATGACTAGTCTACTAGTGTAGAATCTTATATTTCCAAGTGAACCATCATTGTAGCATTCACCACACAACCAATTAAAGATTGAGACTTGTTAGCTACAACCCATACATACATGTACATGCACACATACACATATGTAAATGTTATGTAACAATTTGACATTAATTAGACACATAATACAAACTAGGAGTGCTACAATCCTTATTTTAAGTCCAAGCACACACAAACAATCTGTTAGTTGTAACTAGGAAACACCCCGCTACAATAGGGAAACTTCATCTTGCACAATATATGACCACCATTATACTTCAAAAATAATGACCACTAGCAAGCTACAACATGGTCAATCATTATTTGGCTATTGTATTCTACCAAGATGATCATGGAGCTCCACTCTTCAATTGATGGTGGCTATACATCTCCATCAAGTATTTAAGATTGATTGATACCTTTTTCTTCCCCTTGTTAGTTATGATTTTGGTTACTAGTTTATGAAGTCTTCCTTATCACTGGCTCATACACATCTTGCACTTAATAAATTATACTTATTCATGTAAGAATCATGTCAAAAATTAATGCCATTAGACATCACATTGAATTAAATCACTAAAATAGCATATTATCCTTTATTTTGATACATGTCAAGACATGAGACCACAAGTATACAAGAATTTAGTCTCAAACTTAAACATATTTTTCTTTAACCAAGGTACACATATCTACAAGACATCAACCTTATAAATGTTTACAACTTCTAGCACCACATTATACCTTATCGAAAAAAAATTAGTTTGTTTCTTTGATTTGATTAACCACCTTTTCTTCCTCAAAATAATTGTTTCACACACGAGTATTTTTTTATTCAACAAGCTTCAACCTTCTACCTATCATGGTACTTATAAAATATGTGAGCTACCTTCCCTTGGGATTTTACTAGCCATTTTGGGTGGCACATTAATTTCCTTGAATTTTTATCTAATATTTCCCTCCAATAATGTAATCATGAGATTCCTTTGTCCATCCAAGTTAGTCAAATATTGTCACTATCTAATTGACCTTTTTAATAGTAGTACAATCAAGTGGATTATTTCACCCTTTTCTACACACATCAAAATCATCTTAGATATCAACTTATTTACTCCAACTTTGCTATCCTTGGTTGTTATTTATTGAAATCATATTTTTTATGTTGTTTTTGAATTGTGACCCATGGCCTCATAAACCAACACCTCACTACTTTATTTTGCATTGCTCATGCACCATCACTAATCACCAATCTAAGATCCCATGAAATTGAGTATCCCCCCTTCTACCTAGCTGCTTTGGTCCATGCCAACACTTTACCTAGACACTCAACAACTTGTTAATCCATCGATTATTTTTAAGATAGTATAAGAAATCAAGATTTGAATCAGATACTTTTCCAAGTCAAGATATTGGTTATTACTCAAGTAATCATCATAGAAAACATATAATATAATTATGCCAAATTTAAATACCAATCTTAAATAATATAACCATAAAACCTAGATGAATAATTTAGGGACTTATTTATAGGGTTATTAGGGATTTAACCTAAATAATGGCCCTGACCAAGACAAGGAATTATGGGGAATTATAAATCACTATACCATGGAAAAAATATTTAAAATATGCATGATGGTTAATTTGGGAAGTTCCCATAAACCTTTTGGAATAGTACCAAATGAATGGTTATTTTGCACTAATCCTTTTAAGAGCTGTGTAGGATTAATACTACTCTAGGACATTTCCTCCAAAGTAGTTGAATAATATTATTTTTATGAGTAGCCCACTACTAAAAAGACACGAATGCACCAAACCACTCAAATAATTACTTGAGTCATAAAAAATAACAAGCTTATTTTTGCTAAGTAGGTACCAATTTAAGTTGCTAGTCAATTAATTCTTAAAAAGAGAAATATCATATATTTGATCAAGGTTAGCAAGGCCCTAGGAACAATACATAACAAGCTATTGTTTAAGAGATGTAGAAAACCCAAACATTTCAATAATATGATCTCTTTTGGAATTGAGCATGTGAGATATAAAAAAGCCATGAATTTTATTTTAACACATGTTTACTATGCTATCTTGCCATATTTAGTTTCAATGACACACTTTAAGTATTCAAGATTCTATTTAACATTATTTTTTTTAGTTTTTTATTTATTAATGAAGTAATTGATAGTCAACATTAAGAAAGAAAGAAATTTTGTTGATAATGATGTTTGTTTGAATGAGTTATAAGGTGACCATGGGAGGCTACAATTTCCCCACTCCTTAGGGCCACATGCTTTGTGAGGTTTCAATTTCAAAACTAATGAAGGCATCCCTTGAATTTGGAGTATTTTCAAAGCTTCCTAGATTGTCCAAGATCATTGACACTATCTTCTAGTTTATAGCTCTCCAAAATATAGATATAAAATTAATTAGTTTACAAAGAAAAAATATAGTTTGATTTGTAGTTCTTATTCATGATATAAATAGATAGGAAAATATATCCTTTTTTGTATTTAGTTGAAGGAACTATATTAGTTAGGCTTGTACCTTTGAAGCCAATTTATATTACACTTTTTTACATATTATGGTAGTAGTTGGAATTCAACTATGGACATGGGTCTAAGGGACCTAGAATCATTTGTTATGTTTTGTTTTCTTTTTCTAATGTTGGAATAAGGTCTCATGGATCATTGCATTGCTTTGTAATAAGTATCCTAGGGATTTGGTGGAGTTTTGGTCTTGATGACCAACTTTTTGTACAAACAAGGTCTCCATCCTCCTTTGTAAGTCTAGTGCATTTTGGAAAATTAATGAAATAAGGATGCCTTGATGTAACTAGAAACTTTAGGGGAGTCACCTTGATCATTTGAGTTTGATTGGATGCATTTCACATATTTGGGAAGCATCTTTGTAGGCAAGTTGGTGAAAATTGTCTAAATTGCCTTAATTAGGCATTAAAGAGTAAAAATGAAGTCTAATTATGTTTCCAACAGCCAACTGATTCAAATGTCAGTTGGAGGATGTTGGATGGAGTTAGGAGGCTTCAAATATTCCTCTCTTGTTTGAGTCAATGTTGTTGAACAAGTTTGGAAGGAGTTTCTAAGAAGAAGTTGCTATTTTTCTATGTTTTTCATAAAGAAATTGTTGATCCTGTACATTGTACGGCCTGTATGTTTTGTTCCATGATCTAATACTATAATGGTTGGATATATAATTGAATAAAATTTCTTTTGGATGTTGAATGGTGTGATTTCATGGAGAATTGAGTGAGTTATCCCCATTTTACTACCGGGTGGTCTCAAACCCCATGTTTTTCCTATAGAATTTGCTGATCACATGCTTGGTACGATCTGTAAGTTTTGTTTTATGATTAAATCCTATAATTTTTGGAAATAGGATTGAATAAGATTTCTTTTGGTTTTAGAGTAGTGATTTTTTATTGAGTATTAAGGGAGATATCTTAATTTTACTCCCGAGTGGTCTGAAAACCCTTAAAATCAGGGTTTTGGGTGAAAAATGCATATTTCTTCCATTCCCATGTTGTAAAATTGCTAAATCTTAGTGGGATGGAAGATATAAGGGTGTAACATCATGTGCTCATGGTCTTGGAGAATGGCAGGCTCATTGGAGGAAATGGTGTAAGATTTGTGGCTTTACATCTCTATGTGGCAAGCCTAATTGATAAGCAAAAAAGTGAGTTTTTGCTTGATTTTGGAGAATATGCTTAAGAGGCACTTAGGGATGATGTTACAAGTGTCAATAACCTATAGGAGTCTAAATTATGGCTTTGGGGTGCAAGGG
>VDFB02337843.1:0-26690 GCA_007258455.2 Sequoia sempervirens
TAAATTTGGATAAATTAAGTGTCCAAATTTAGGTGTCTACAGTTGTAAAGAATAGATCCTTGATATAAGGATTATCATAGGTTTACTCATCACATTCTTAAGCTTATACCCCTGGACCTAGACACTATGATGAGTATAGATTGACAATTGATATAGTAATTCTTCATCTAGATATGAAAATAGTTATATACCCTGTCCAAATCCATAACAAATACTAGACGCGTTTATGAAGAGGATGACTAATCTCAAAAGTCACATAGATATCTAGTTCAATATGAAATATCACAATCCAAGACCTAAATTATCAAGCCTATTTTATTCTCCCCAAATCCTTAACAAATTTTAGAGGCATTAATGCATGAGCTTGAGCTTGATTTTTATAGCTTGATGATATTAAGAATGAGAAATATAAATATTCCAATTCACTCTTATTACTAATGTGCATAAGCAATTAAATTAATATTCGGTGACTAATAACATAATCCTTATGCAAACAGAAGACTACAATCAATTGCTTAATTTTCATGGAATTGAATTTCATAAGGGGATGCACGTATAATGTCTATGTTGATCTAATGAAAGAATTTATGATTGAGAAAGAACACATGTTAATTTTTTTTGTTTTTGTTAGGTCTTTATATTGAAGTGAAAGAGAATGATTTGGCAACTTTCAAAAGCACATTTTTCTCTTCTTGGGAGAATCTTATTGTAACCTTTAGTGAGATGTTTACCTATGAAGTTGACTCTACCCTTCTTGTCCAAGAACTAGAGAGTATAAAGGAAAGTGGGAGAGTAGGCCTTCAATTTTAACTAAATATTTTCAACTATTATTGATAACATCCTAGAGGATAGTTGGCCATATCCATTTGTGTTTCAAGACCTATTTTGTGGGGCTCTTGATCCTAGTGCAATTTTTTTTCACTAGAGATTTATTATACAAGTATATACTAACCTTATGGATAGTCTCAATTAATTTATTAAATCAAATAAGCTTCAAATATATGATTATAACGCCCTCAAGTAGTGACAATAATATGATAGTAATTTTAAATGGTCATTTTCAAGGTGAGCCTTATGTTGATGGTGTTTATGAGGACCATGCAACAATCATGTTCATAGAGGTGGCCAAGGTATGTTATTCTTTATATTGAAACAATCATGTTGATAGAGAGATTAATTAATTCATAAGTTTTTATCTTGATGAAAATGTTCTTGGAAGTGATGATGTTGATAGTGTGCATGTAAATGTTCAACTTGAGGAACATGGAAATAGTCTCTTTCATGATACATGCTTTCAACATATCTTTTGAAGATGGTGATACTATTTTTGACTTTATTAAAAACATTTTATATTATGAATAAAGGTAGAAGAATATATATTCATGGGTTGTTATGTTAACAAAAATGAGGATGTTGATATTAACTTGAATTTGGATGGACTTTCCTTTAAAGATAATGATTTTGTTGATCATATGGATGTATATTGGAATCTATTTCTTTGGTTTGATGCATGTTATCTCTTCCATGGTCACCATGTTGTAAATAATATGAAAATGTAGGTGGCCAAAGTAAACATAATTCTACAGGAGGAGTTGGAAGAGGTTGTAATTATTTTTTATACCAATAATTTGATGGAGAAAAAGTCACACTCTCAACCGATATCCACAAAACTCCGATTTACAATGACTCAGAAAATGATTAATGTCAAAATTGACAATAACTTGTGTCAATTTTAATCGATCTACAACTGCACTCATCAAATAACTCAAATTCAAAATCAAATAATTTTATGCACATTTCATGAAAAGTTTCATTACATTTGCCAGGCATTCCATTGCCCTTCGATTATGTTGGAGTATTGTAATTTCTACTGGATATTAGCCAATGGTTAGTCAAAGTATTGGCACATAGTCTGGAAACTTCCTAATTTTCTAATAGTTTGAAACTTCCCTAATTTGCTAGGCATCTTACGGAAGCTTCTCACATTCCCGAAAACTCTAAACCTCTTCTGCTACGGAGCTTCTGCCTCATAAAAGAGGATCGATGTAATACTTTTTTCAAAGGGAAATTAATACAAGTTACTGTGTTTATGTGTTTATATTTGTGTTTGTGTTTTCTGCTTTATTCACCCTCCCTTGTTTCATTTCCTATATATTCTTCCGCTCCCCTATTTTGCATTCATCTCACAAGTCTCTGTCAACAAGGCTCGACTCATTTGCAGCCATCATTATTTCTACACTTCACATTCTTCGTTCCAACTTCTATTTATGCACAGTCATTCTTTAACATATTCTCTGGTATGTTCCTCATATATCTCATGAGGAATCGCACAACCCTTTTTCTTTCCTAATCGATTTTGAGTATGTGCAATTTCATTGCATTTCCTCTTCAAATGTCATAAGGAAATGCCACGCCCCCACCATTTCTTTGCATCAATCTTCATAGGTTAATCTTCGTCCAAGTTCTTATGAAGTCGCCTCTTTTCCACTCTCATCTGCCAATGATATCAATTTATATCTTTCCCATACGGTCGCCTACACTTCCTTCAAACACGCATTCCACCTCATCGTTATTTTGGTGCGATGGAGAAGAATTAACTATCTCGAAAGGCTCCACCATCATCGTTGTTTTATGTGTTACATGGGATTCTTTTGACCAATTCTCCACTCTTCCAAACGATGCTTCCTTCTTTGCCTCGTAGTTTGCAATTTAAATTTTTGCTTCCTCTTTTAATCAAAGCAAACCCAATATGCCGCAACCTGAATGAACCCCCCTGTCTTGGCATCAACAATTAAATTCCTTTGTGCTTTGTTTGATGTCGTGCCCCTTCTCTCCCGTCATGGTGCGCCCCCAATCTCTCTCCTTTGGCGCTATAGTTTACTGTCCTATTATTATCGGCCTCTCCTTCCCTAAGGCTATCTTTGATTTGCATAGTAAACTATGTTATCAAAGCCGCTTACCATATACACTCCTTTTGGATGTTCCGTCCTACATCTCCCGACACGGTTAAGTGGGGATTGCTACAGATTTTTCTTTTCTATGCAACCCCTACCTCCTCGGCCACATGCCTCTAAAGCACATATAGTTGAATCCCCTTGAATATAGAGGCATTAACGTTGCAAAGATCAATGCACCAATTGTAGTGCAATAAAGTTGTAATTCACTAGTTATTCTGGATGCTCACTAAATCTGCAAGAACCCAAAGGTTATTTGTATTCCTCAAAAACTTCCACCTACTCATGAAACATTCATTAATGGACCATTCATTATCATGAGAGATGGGTTCTTGTGAACCACTACTCATGAAACATGGGTCAATGAGTTTGACTCATAAAACTACATGAATGAATCCTAATAGCACTATCACAACCTCCACCTACATCTCCATTCAAAATTTCTTGATGTACTATTGGCAAAACTACCTAAGCATGTGTTTAATGTGAGTAGGATTGCCTAGCCATGCTTCATAATTAGAGAAACGAGCGTTGTGAAAGTACATACCACTTAGCCAAATAAATATGATAACTAATTGACCAAAATGAGCACTAAATACTTTGTGGGAGATCTCTTCCAAATCATTGGTATGGCTATCAAAATTGTGAGCATCAACATGTAGGTTCCAGATCCAGGTGGTGTGGTAGTATTACATCCCTTAGCTAGAGTCTTTGAGAAATGATTAGGTTTAGCCCATTTTTCAAAAGAGATTTTAATAGGATCCCTCTCCACTACTATCTTTACTTCTAGTTTCAGTGAACGAATGATCATTGAGTTCTCCTCTTTCCAAACGAGACATGAGAAAAAACCTGCCGAAATTTTGAAAAAAAGAATATATATATATATTCTCAACTCATTCCTCTCTTTATTTCCCAAATCAAAATTGGAGGGACTATGATATGAAAGTCGCTTTGAGGCAGGTATTCAAATTTATTATGACATATATGATAGGTGTTGAATGGACCGTTATGAGATGTAAAATGCCTTTTCCGCCCAATGGTAAAAAAACATATCTCAATATAATCATTATCTTCATCGATCTATATAAAATTCATAATTTTATTGTTTTGTATGCCCACTACCCAAGTAAGCTCACAAATTAGATCATGATCAATATGCCTTTTGGATCATCTTATTCCTTGTAATTTGTGTTCATCTTGACTACCACAATTTTTTTTGCATGCAAGGTATTGACTTGTTACTGATCTAGCCTTTTTTCTTCTGTAGACCCCTTCTTTTACTCCAATAGTTTACCCTATTGAAATGCAAGGGAAATGCATGCATTTTCATACTATGAAAAGGAAAGGAAAATTGAAGTAATAAATTGGACTTATGAATGTTATTACTATTACTTGAATCTCACAAAACCTAATTTGGATTCAATCATAGAAATAACTCTCGTGGAACACAAGAAAGTGCTTTCCTTTTACCTAGGTTCTAAACTTCCTATTTTTGGAAAGAAAATTGAGGTAGAGACACATTTCGTGATGAATCTTTATATGGCATATCCTAAAATTGATCTGCACAACCTAACCAATAGCTCAAGTCACACACTCCCATAATCCATTTTCTCCATCTGAGATGAGTATCTACTTCAATTCTTTGTATTAAATAAAGAAAAGGAGAAATTTGAGAAACATGCTTTCTTATTTCCCTATTTTCAATAAGAAATATTTGCGATGATGATATATCGTAAAATAATAGGTTTTCAATATTGATTCAAAATGTATATTTCCTTTCTATAAAGGACCTAAAATGCCTTGCTTGTGGATCATTAGGAAGTGCATTAACATAAATACAACAGTAAGAAGAGGTAATATGAAAGTGTGTAAACTATAAAAACAAGTCAAGGTAGACTGACCCACACTAACACTTCTATGTAATAACTCTACCAAAGGAGTTCCTATTAACGGAATGGCCTTAGGCACACCGGTCACAATTTTGATTTCCCAATAACCAATTTGATCCCAAGGCAAAGAATAACCAGTTACACCGAAAGATACAGTTAATACACCTAGAATTACACCTGTAACTCAAGTTAATTTGTGAGGTTTTTTGAATCCACCTATTAAATAGACACGAAATACATGTAATATCATCATTAAAACCATCATACTTGCTGACCACAGATGGGTTGATCGGATTAGCCAACCGAAGTTCACTTCAGTCATTATGTATTGAATAGAGGCGAAAGCTTCTAGAACGGTGGGATGATAGTAAAAAGTCATAGCAAAACCGGTAGCTACTTGTACCAAAAAAGAAGTCAATGTGATTCCATGTAAATAAAGTATTAGCTTAGAACCGTGTGCATCTAAACCACCTTTGACTAAAATCAATGCAGTTGTATGCAAACCTAGAGCAATAGCATAGTGAACCAAAAAGTCTACATGACCAATTGTTAAGAACGGTGAATTTTTATTATCATTAATAGCATTCAACCAACCGGGTAACCATATGCTTTTGCCAGCATTGAATGCTAGATCATTTGTTGAAGATAAGAGTACATCAAAACCATATAAGGCCTTACCATGAGCAGATTGTATCCATTGAGCAAATATAGGCTCAGTCAAGATTTGTTTTTCTTGAGTACCAAAAGTGAGCATAACATCGTTATGAACAAAAAGTCCCAAGCTATGAAAACCTAGGAATAAACTAACCCAAATCAAATGAGATATTATGGCTTCCTTATGCTACAACATTCTTGCCAATACATTATCCTTATTTTGTTCTAGATTATAATCTCTAATGAGAAATATAGCTCCATGAGCAAATGCCCCTATCATAATGAATCTGGCAATGTATTGATGATGAGTATACAATGCAGCTTGGGTAGTAAAATCTTGTGCTATGAATGCATAGGCAAGTAAAGAATACATGTGTTGAGCTACCAAGGAGGTAACAACTCCTAAAGAAGCTAGAGCAAGACCTACTTGAAAATGAAGAGAATTATTGATTGTGTTGTAAAGACCCTTATGCTAGCGTCCTAATAAGCCTCCCAAAGGAATATGTACTTCTAAAATAGCTTTTATACTATGTCCAATCCTAAAATTGGTTCTATACATATGACCAGCAATGAAGAACACAAATGCAATAGCTAAATAATGATGAGCGATATCAATTAGTCACAAACTTTGAGTTTGTGGGTGGAATCCTCTAAGAAGAGTTAGAATAGCAATTCTCGACCTTGGAGAGGTACCAAATAAATGACTACAAGAATCAGGATTTTGAGCATAAAGACTCCCTTGACATGTAAAAAGTGGTTCCAAACCTTGAGGATATGGTAATACATTCAAGAAATTATCCCATCGTATGTGATGTCCTCTTGATTCAGGAATAGTGGCATGAACTACATGCCTCGTCCAAGCCAAAGGACTAACTCGAAAGAGTCCTAACAAATGATGATTGAGACAAGATTCAACATTTTTAAACCGTGAAACACTTGTTTTCAATTGAGGTTGTAGATGCAACCAACCCGCTATTAAAAAGAGAGCAAAAAAAAATAGGAAGAAAAGAGCTCTAGTATAAAGATCTTCATTAGTGCGTAAGCCAATTGTATACCACCACTGATAAACACTGGAATAAGCAATATTGACTGGACTGGGGGCACCTCCTCGGGTAAAGGCTTCTACAGCCGATTGTAAGAAATCTAAATAAGAGCTCCATTGCAGAGGTAAACCTAAGCAACCATTTGAAAGCTATGGAAACGATGGAACCTATGACTGCATAAGATCATATAGAAATCTTAATCATTCATTGAAAAGGATGGAAAAATAAACCAATAAAGAATTAATTTCATTGGAGTCCATAAGTCGACCCCAATATCTAAAAGTGTAAATATTCACCTATAAGATACTTATTGAGCACTAGCGATATATAATAAAAGAGGTATTTGTATCCTCATATTATATGTATATGATATGTGTAATGAGTAAATACAAATTTATTCCTATATAACAGAGGATCTCAATATTTATTATCAAATTTGGCCATAGATTCTTCACAAGGAGTCAGATGAGAAGAAACTTTCATATCTAGTTCTAAAATAGAGATGGGATTCAAATAGTATTAGACAACCATCAACTAGAACCCAAAAACAACAAAATTGTCACTAGCATAGGGGAAGAATCAAGGGAGTATCTTCTTAGGGAAATCACATTTGTTTTGGTAGATTTTCTCTCCAAGCATTGGAACCTGTTTGGATCACATCTAGGCAGATAGAAGCAAGACGACGAGCAATTACTTGTTATTCCCATCACAACGTAAAAATATGGAGACATATTTTCCAACAAACCTATTAGAACGAGACCTGCAAAAATACGTATGGGTTCGAGGAAAGCCAAGGGATCTCTAGAATATTAGGTATCCATCGTCAAACCAAGTCGAATACTTTATGAAATAAGTGGAGTATCAAAGACTATAGCTAGAGTAGCTTTTCAAATAGTTGCATATAAAATGCCTATACATACTAAATTTATTACTAGTTTGCATAAATAATGTCAAACCAAAGAGATATTTCTAATAGAAAAAGATTATTTGATTGATAAGAAATACTTTTTTCCTGCCCAGGTAACAATTCTTTTGGACGAAAAATGATTCAATCCCAAACTTAACTTTACTTAAATGTAGCAAACAACTACATTGAGCGGTTGAACCACAACTATTGGGGGTGCTACGAAAACAACTGATGCCTCCAACTAATCTACTGAAGTAGGGGGGCTTGGTCAACATCGAGAAGGTAGAATCTGGAACTTATGCAACCACCCTCTCCATCTCTGCTGCAAGTGGTGGTGATTATGCTAATCATGTTTCTGGATATAGCAGTCCACTACTTGTACCATCGGGTTGGAAGGTAGGGTAGGCCCGGACGTGGTGGGCGATCCGCAACGAGAAACTATGGAACTATGCCCACGGACTCTAGATCTCGATCACTAGCTGCTTCTGCTGTGGATAAACCACGGGCACTTATCTCCATGAACGGCGATGTTGGTTCTACTGAATCGTTCCAGCTGCTTTTCACCCCGGCCCAACAATACATGCACCTATTATTGGAGTGGGGTCCGAGGCCAATACACAAACGACCAATTACCTGACCGACTGGGGGGATTGATCCCCTCTTGCCCCATTTCAAACATCAGATTGGTCTAGGGGAGGATTTAAACCGAGTATACTTCTCAAATCAGTAACTCGAAAGGGTCTGAGATCCCATGCACCACTACTTGCTATACCATAGGGAGGGTCAGGAATAGGTGGGGAGAATGTCCCCAGCAGCCCCACCTAGTGATCTAGCCTTGGTTTTTTTATGGCTTTAACTCTAGGTAGGTAGGTCCCTTTCAGTTATTTCTATTTGCTCCCAACCATTCCTTTTCATTCATTCATTCCTATCGAAGAGTCTAAAAATAACCAACGCTTATTCCTATTTATTGAGTAATCGATGTCCTATAGTTTTTCCAGATCATCTGCATTTAATAGCGTAACTGATGCAAACCAGAGATTGGCCTAGTCCTATTATCCGCATTTAATTAGTCATCTTCTTGGAGTCAATTAGAGTTCCCCAATTCATGTTGGGAACCTGAGGACAGGAGCAACATGGATGGTCGAAGCATCGGTGTAAGACCCCACCTTGTATATACTTAATACCAACCAAATTTGGTATATGCCCTTCTTGAATTAATATATGGTGGATAATAAATATGATGATCCCTTGGCAATATTTTTGCATATCATTGGACATGAGGTTTTATTGTCAATAACATGAAGGTAGAATACACTCTTGTACTGTAGAATGCAAATTGAGATTATAAATGGATTATTATAGAGTTAAGGCTTAGAATGTTCAGCTCATAGATTAATGTGATACACAATTGATACTTACAATCGTGTGGTAATGTGCAGGAAGGCTACGGTGTTAGCATGAGAAGGGAGAACCATCAAGAGCAAATCAAAAGGCTTCTTGATGAGGATATAAATTTGAACCCATTTGGGGCCTAGAAACAAGTAGAGTTAAGGTATTGGAAGACTAAGGTTGTGAGAGCATTTAGTTGTGATTCACGTGAGGTTTGAGTGGGGATTAGGTCTTGGTAACCCCTAGCTAAGTTTGAAACTCGGATGGAACCTTGAGTGGGCTTTTAATGAGAGTTGTTGGTCAAATTTTTTGGGTTAGGGTGCAAAAATAAACCCCCTAGGGTCTATAGAATAGTGGTAGGGGTCAAGTGGCCATACAATAGTGCCCCTACAACATGATTTGACCCCTAAAAAGCTCTCATAATGGAGAGTGACGAATTTTGAGGGAAATGATAGGGTGGAAAGATTGGATAGTTGTCCAAATGCATGTTCTCATTAATGGAGATATGACCTTCATTGATCGGGAGAGGTACACTCCACACCTTCCCATCCAAGAGTTGCAACTTGTGAAACTTCTATATATTTGAAATGGAAGGAGTGAGGTGTTACCCACTTCTCCTCTTGGAGAACTTTAGTAGAGATGGTGATCAAGGTGGCTTGGAGAGGAAGGATAAGGATTTTAGTTTCCCACCTAAAGATAAGAGATAAGTTTCCTTCCTACCTTCATTCACCTTTGTTATTTGTTGCATAAGAATGTGACATATGGTATGGTTTATGGTAGAGAATAGAAAGTAGAAAACCAATATTAAAGAAATGTGTGCTATGTTATTTTACCCATGTATACACAAATTTTTGAAGAGGCTCCATTCATCATCTTGGGCAAAAAAAAAAAAAAGAATAACAATTCCTTGCTCGAGGGTATGGCTAGAGACGAGGCTCCATGACACTATTACGGTAGGGTGGAGTGCAAGCCTTACTCAGTTGTATGTCATGCATCGTATTTCTTAAAATTATTGTGATGCGAAAAGTTAATATTTGTTGTAATCTAAAATAAAATGCAGAAAGAGCAAACCCTTGTCCATTGGTTGTTGTTCCTTTATTGTTGTGTGTAGTTGTAATGAGAAATGAAAAATACTCCTAGAGTTTGATCATTTCATTTGGGCAATTGAATGAAATACCATGTAGACTTATTCGTAGCTGCATTGAAAATTTTGGATGAGCATTCCAAACTCTTTTGAGAAATTTAGTTACACATTGTAAATATAAGTGGTTCTTTTTTTTGTAAACATGGAAATCAGAATGGTGAATACACCTCTCAAAGGGGTATATGCAATTATGTTGTAAGTTAAATAAGTACATGTGCATATAGATGTGTATTGTTAAGTTATTTGATCTGTCTTGTGTATTTCCTTATTTTGAGAAGACTGTGGATAGGAGGTAGAAAAATAAATAAAAATAAAAATAAGAATAAAACTATGCTAAGCAGTATCAATGGACTCCTTCCAAAATCTTATAAAATACCAAAAAGACATTCAAAACAAGTTGTTGTGTAACCCTTATATTAAAAGAAAAATTGAACACACTAGTATGGAACTTCATTGTCTCTCGTTCTGATCATTATGAAAGTGTATGGTGTTAATATGGGAATTATAATGTATATATTTCTCCTTCAATCTCCACTTGACAAGCAAGAAATGTAGACTAATCTGTAATGGAAAAGAAGATCTTAGCTAGCAACTAGTTGAATGAACATACCTGTAGCAAATAAATGAATCAAACGTAAAACAGTAATTAGTTGTGGCAATAATAGCAAAATATATATATAGACTAATTCTTATCTCTGTTCGGGTGATAGCTGATTTAATCTCTATGGAAAATAAAAAGGTATTTGTGAATGAAAATGTAAATCCTTAAACAGAACATAGCAAAAATAATGATAATAATAATAGTAGTGCGACTGCCAGAGAAACCCGCATAACAAGAGATTGGATGCCTCCACCGTATTCATTCACAGGGGTTTATTTTCAATCCTCATGTCTGAAAATTCTCCTCGGGCATAAGCGACCATTCAAGAGGGGTCCAGTGACTCATTAGATTGTTAAATACTACTATTAATTTTGTGTGATGGCTAACATTTACATAATTTGGTCGTTGGGATGAAAGGCAGACAACTTAAACTATTTATGGTTTTAAATACAAGAACTTGGTGACAAAAGTCCAGAAACCTCTCCTACCAATCGATTAGATAAATTTGGTTAGATGGACGCCTTGGTAGAAGGAATGCCTAGAGTGTCCCAAGAGTCTGGAAAACCTATCCATGGCTACCTATACATAACTCGGCCCCCATCTTTTCTGTGTGCCTCTTCAACAGCTTGTAATGGTCCCTCCTTATGACCATTATGGACGCACTTGGGGAAAATGCCGATCTAAATTGCATATCCAAACACAGAAGAAATGGGTCAAAGTATATGCACTGAAAAATAGATGGGCCAGCTGACATCCAGGGGTAGGGTTCAACTCTTGGTTGAAAATATTAGAAATAACTCTGGAGGCATTGAGATTTAGTCAGGCATCACAGGCTGTAGAGAATCTACAACAGTGGTTGCAAGGATAAGTATTATAAATGTTGTTTTCCTATATTAGTTGTGCACCCAAAAAAAAAGTAGATGAAGAATTTAATTTCGTGTCTGTACCTTAGCTATTCAATTTTTGAGCTCGAGGCAAGGGAATTCGTGTCTTCTCATGAGCATTTTAATTGTAAGGAAAAGTTTCTGCCAGGTATTAGGTGAGAATGGCAGGCATGTAGCAAGTGCCCTTTTGCTTGGCGTACAAGTTTGTAACCCAATCAATGCTTTTGATATCCGTGAATGATTTTATTTCCAGTAACGTAAGATAAGGTGAGTTTGCATTTACTGCCTCCAATTTTGGTCAAACATGATGTTTGTAATTATTTCGAATAAAAGCGCCATGCAACTAACTCTATGGAAAACATCAACCTGGACTTTAAACTGACACCTCTTGAAATCATTATATGTGAAAATACGATAGGTAAATAATAACCATTTCTATCAACGAAAATATTAGACTATTGCAGGCATATATTAGCTATCTGTATCCAGTACATTCAAAATTTCAAAAAAAAATTCAGATGTTGTTCTGTGGCTGCTTAGTCTTCCACAAGCCCAAGCGATGCTCAATGCGGGCTGCAAAAATTTTTTTTTAAAAAGAAGAAAATAATAAGTCAATTGAATGAAGCCTAGGCACGAAAGTAATTTAGTATTTCAAAATGGCAAGGAACTGGCTAATTGGTTTTTATATAAATATGTTGAACAGCATATGAGTGCAGCCTTAACTGTTAATTAATATTTAAATATAAACTAAATATCCACCTGTAACCTGACTTCCACCATTTTACTTCAAATCTATATTTTTATTTATTTATTTATTTTTAATCTAAAGTTAGGACGGACAATAAAAGAATTTATTGTTGGCATTGCTCCCCAATAATCTCAACATGACACAACTACCATTTTGGTAATTTATTCTATTATTAACTTACGGTAATAGTTAAATAGTTACAATTCTAATATTATAAAAAAAACAAAAAAAAATATAATATCAATATTAATATTGGAGGAGGTTAACATAAATTTTATCACGTATTAAATCAATGCTAAGTAATTATAGAAGCATTTAGTGATATTATTTTAAGGGGCATGATTGTTAGTATAAATATAAATATCATAAAAAAAAAAAGATTGAAGTAATGATAAGTTCACCATAGCCAATAATTGCTCGTGGTAAATGTAAATAATGGAGTCCAAGATAAGAAAGGTAAGTTAGTTAATTATTACAATATGCACAAGTTTATAATGTGAATAGGAACTTACCAGCAAACAAAAATGTTACTATAAGCTAATTAATGTTTTCAACTAATGTAATAAATAATATGTAGGTAAAATTTTATATAATTATGTTTTTTGATTTGAGGTGAGATACTAAAATAAATGCCCTATTAAATGTTCTTGATTCAGAGCATACTTCTAATATTTAAAAAATCAAGTGATCTAATATAAAATTTTATATTATCAAATTATAGTATAGCCTCTTATACTTTTATAAATAATAAAAGTTGAAGTATTCATTTCCTTATTGAGCCGTAATAGTTTTAATTGATTGCTTAGCGTGAAAATGATAGACACTATCTTATGCAATTAATGTATTGACAAAAATAACCAACCAACATAGTTAGTTATAACTATTTGACATTCTTGTGAAAATCGTATCATGGATTATATTTTGTGCAAGGATATTATTGTTTTGGTTTTATGTTAAAAAAATTTATGTTTAATGATTTGATTATTATTTAATTATGAGTTGGTAAAATTAGTAGTTATAGTAATTGGGAAAAGAAATATTAATAAATGTTAAAATTGATAATAAAAGTTATAGTTGGTAAAATTATTATGCTTAAAAATTTGTCTAATACTTAATTACTGATTGGTAAAATTAGTAATTACAGTGAATGGAAGAATATTAATATATAGTAAAACTAATAATAAAAGTTACAGCTTTACCTAATAAATTCACATCTCGTGAATAATGAATAATGATGTTGGTTTTATTAGAAGTATAGAATTGGTAGTATTATAAATATATATCTAATGTTGATATGAAGAGTAAAATTGATAATGATATATTAGTGTTATCTAATTAAAAATAATATTAAATAAAAATAATAATAATAATAAAAAGTGTTGTTAAAATTTAAATTAAAAAATAAATAAAAGAAAAAAAAAATTAGTTGGGTTTTTTTCTAGCAAAAAAATTAAGGGCATGACAATCGGGTCCAGAAAAACGGACAGATGCCGAAAAAATAGTTTGAATATGGAACCGGATGTTGGTTGAGGTAGGCCAACATCTCTCGACCTCCCACCCCTCTCCTTTTAGTCGAGTGGCCCCATATATATATATGGGCCTCAACTGGCATCTTGTGCCAAGTTGGGGGACACAAAGGCAGCCCACCCCACCCAGAGTTGCATAAGCCCACATAAATGTCTGTGAATGGCCCCCCGATGGAGCAACCATTCCCCCCCCAACTCGAGTGGGAGGGGGATAGTTGACGGGGATTTTATACTCAAAACATCCCAAACTTGCCAAAAAATAAAATTCGTAAGTTATATTTTATAAAAAAAAGGTTGAGTTCCCAGTTATTCAATTGACAAATCCAAAATATATGTTTGCAAGTAAAAGGGATTCCTCTAATCAAATCCAAATTAGGAAAAAGCATCATTTATTGTTTTAATTATAACATGATTATGACCATCTTGGCAAGCAGATTTTTTCAAATTAATTGAATTATCCTTCGTAATAGGACAACATTATATATTTCTATTTCAAGAATCGTACTATATTTTTATATCACAAATGTTTTTTTGCAAAGATCATTTACTTTTTTTAATTCGGACAATTTTTATTTTATTGATTGTCAAACCCCTCACTTCCATCTCAAGCTAGTTATTTCTACCATTAAATGAAATTCCTCATTTAATCATATTAAGTATTAACTCCTTTAGTTAAATAAAGAATAATTATTAAATTGGTATCATTTGTAGCATGGCATTTATCTCAACATTTATAATATACCATTGTCTCTCTTTAAAGAATGATTTTCTCAAATTTATTGATATAGTTTCTACCTTCCATAGTTTACACTTTCTATAGATGGTTAAGATGAATATGAACCATTCAGTTTCAAATATAATGCAAAGTGTCGACAATTCAACAACTTATAAGAAACGTGAGATAGCCAATAGAAAATAGAACAAATTCTCCCGCTCTTCGAGGATGTCCTCAGCGGAAAGGAGTATGTGCTAGGGTGTATGTGTGACTCATTTGGATTAGAAGAACAGACTAGGAAATTGCTCTCACAAGAAGCAAGAACTTTCCTTATGTTAAAAAATACAAATCTATCATCTACTCTTACCAAGGATGAAATTTATGGTTTCTATTAGTGCAAATCCAATCACCTTGATGTGGGATGAAAAACACTTCCTCATTGGTAGCGAATGGTCATCAATCTATTTTGAGCGAGGAAATAATGCAAATTGAAAAAACATAAATATGTTTTTATTGTTGCCTCCTTGGCCATGTACCTCTCCTTTGTTCTTTCCTTTGTGGTGCCTCTTTCTTATTAGTTCCTGCCAGAGGCAGGTATACTTATGCTTTCGGCTAGTTTTATTTCTTTTGCAACTATCAACCAATCGAATTGACGAATTAAATATGTGGAAATTTTTTTCCCAAAGTTTATATTGATTGCATATTGAATTAATACTTTTAAAAGCTTTTTTTTCCAATTCTATTGGCCGGTAGATTGCTACAGTCATATTTGCATGATGTCATCATTTTTTCCATATTGTATAGTTTGCTCAAATTTATTTCCGAACACTATTACCCAATAGTACTTGTCTTTTTGTTTGACAATGAAATACAAATGGTGGGTGCTATGTTTCACTGTGGCCGTTGAATATGGAGACTGTTTGTTGCATTATTGAAGCAAATTGTCGGCGATATAACTGTATACAGATTCTATGCAGATTTTCTTGAAATTTCCATTGATTTTGCATAGTTATCGAAAACATGTAAAGCTTTATAAATAAATGTTGTCACTCCATGAATGTGCTGACAAAGGACTGGGAGTTGTAAAGGTGCTTCGCAGCGTTCGCGGTAAGGTGCTTTGGAGTGTTGGAGGGAATAAGAAAAATCAGGTGCATATTATTTGTATACAATTCTTTTGATTATTTCTATTTGTTTTAACAATAGATGATTCTTGAATTTTGCTTGTTAAATGCAAACTGCTTGAACAAAATGTTTGTTTTGGGTTGTTTTAGTATATTAGAAATTAGATTTGTTTGTCTGAGGATTGAAACTCCAAGAAAACGGCGACTTGGGGGTTGTGTTAACATTGAGCTGCACAGATTCGTTGTAGCACTTGCAGCAGAGGTTCATGGTGGCCGGGCTGCTGAAGAAGCCACAGTTGTCAACGCAGGGCTTCAGGCCTTCCGACACCTGGCACCCCGTCTCCTCCTTCTCTCTGTTTTGTGCCATCTTGGCTTTAAATCCCAACAAATACAAATGAAACCAAACCCTGAAAAAGAAAGTAGCACCCAGATTATCTCTATCACAAACACATACCCAGAAGAATTTCTTTCAAAAATAGCAATGCCCAGATGAACTTCCTAAATGCCCAGATCAAACCTTAATCTCTTTTGATCGCATAGGCTGCTTTGCAACGACAAGGGGATCGAACCCAGAAATATAGAATGCGATGTCTCAACAATGGGCAGTCCCAGACTTCTTAACATATGACTTGTCGTCGGCCTAACAAAAAGAAACCCATCAAAGAGGGGTCCAGATCAGGCGCTGCTTGGGTGGCCTTGAAAGAAACGTCAGACACCAAAATTTGTACATGGCCATGGTGGGTGAAGCCAAAATTTTCAAACAAAATCATAGGTCTTGAATCTGAATCTATTTTAGAGTCCCTGATCTCTGCAGAGCAAGTGGGTATGTTGGTTATCCAAAATACTGACGTTACCTGCAGGTAGACGCATACTACTGCAAGGAACTTGAAGATGCCCATCAAAATCACAAGCAACAAGCAAATAGCTTGACAAATATTATAAATTTTCCATCATTGAGCATTTTGAACGACTAAGCACTCAAAGGTTAGCGAAAATCTGAGAAAAATCGTAAAAATAACGTCAGGCATACAACCAAAACGCTATCTGACGCAACTTCCACATAAATTAGAGCAATCATAGGAAAAAATATTGAAAGGAAAGCGGTAAATACTCGTTGCATAATCGCCCTTTGAAAGCAAGGATGTCAGCCAGTCCACAACTTCTCTTCTCGATCTCCACTTGAATGAAGAGTTGGAGGGCTTGGCAAAGCCAGGAAGATCAAGGAACTCCTGTGATACGACATAGACCATATGCCTCAGGCTCCTTTCCGTGCCTTCAACCGCCAAAACCGAATGCCCGCTCTGATCTTTAAGATAATAGTGCACAATACGGCTGCCGCGGTCGTGGGAAACGAATTGCTCCTCCCACTCCACAAAACGCTTGGCGCCCATGGTTTTCTGAACGGCTTTTCAAACAGCTTACAATCCTTTTGCATAATAACTAGCCAGCACTTGAAAGTTCAAAGCTCAAAGGTTCTTCCTACAAAATGTCTCTGCACACCTTGCCAAATTCTCTAATAACAACAATCCTTTACTGTATATTTCCAACAGCTGCCGCATCCTTTAAAGGCATTAGAAATCAAAGATTTCCTACAAGTCTATTGTCAAATATTCTTACATTCTACCCATCATATCCGCGAATCGCTTAAATAGCTCTGCCCACCCTTCTGAGGCCTCGCATCAGAGGATCCTCCATGAAACCGCTCACCAAACAGGCTGTTCAAATACAGAAAGGAAGATGAAAACTTGAAGGGCTTAATACCTTGAAAAACACCGGTACAAATCCTCTGTAAACAAATATGCGCCGTTTTGGCCGAAACACTCATCGATCAAAAGTCCGGAAAAGGCTGAATTCGCCGCAGCATATAACAGTGATCAAAATCAAGACCTTTGCAGTTAAACAGGCCGATTTTACTAATCCAAGCCTGCGACCACAAAATAATATCCTTGTAAACAGCCTCTCCCCATGGACGAACAGATGCAAATTAGCCACAATATACTTCACCCCGGGGTAAATAGCACAAATTAAAAACCCGGTCTTAACATCGGAATTTTTACTTTTCAACCATGGGCTTTTACCCTATAGTCGACACGCGGCGCAAATCCTCCGGTGCTTATCTGTGATACCCCTCATGTTGTTGTTACTCTTATGGACAGATCTTGTACTTGGTTGTGTGGGTGATCAGTTCACCATTTTGGTTGTGCTTGGATTTATGGTTTGGTTGTTTGGTTGCATTAGACTTTACTTATGATGTTAGATGATACTTATTTATGGTGATTATGTTATATGACTTTTGTGGTGCTTTTAATAATATGTATACGTTGATGTTGCGAGTTTATGCTGTTATATTGTTTGGTGTGTTTACTTGTGAGTCTTGGTGAAAGGACAGAGTGACATCACTTGCTTGCAAGTGCCCTGTCATCCTGCGATTTCCTTTCACGGTGTGTTTTCTATGGAGATTTATATGTTTCACGACATTTGTTTTATGCAGGATGCAGGTACTAAGTCTCGATTCCACCTGCTTCGGCAGGACAGGGCGAGCACCAAAATAAACCCAATGGGATTGATGTTGAAAAAAGGAGTGGTTAGGAAAGAATTCCCGTCCCAAGTCCGTCTACTGTGAGTCCTTGTTTGTCTTTGTTTTTATTTTTCCTTGTTTGTAAATGTGTCCGTGTTGGTTAACAGTTTAGTTTGGGATTTAATTAATTTTTTTATCAATTTTTAATTAAGTGTAATTTAATTAATGTTGGGTATGTGAGATCAATTATTTATTTAATTGACAGAGTTTTAAGTTAATTGTGGTTTAATTAGTTGAGTTATGTTCTTTATTAAGGCAATAGTTTAAATAAAATAATCGTACTGTGTTGATATTTTTTTTAAAAAAAATTATTGCTATTGCATTTTTGGAGTTAAATAAATAGTTTATGAAGTTCCATTGTTAATAAAATAAAAATAAATAAAATAAAATATAAATAAATAAAATAAAATAAAATAAAATAAATAAATAAATAAAATAAAATATAAAAATAAAATTATTAAATTTATTTTATGGGGAGTTGTACGGGAAGTTGTGGAAAATAAATGATATTGGGTGGAGGATTTGATTCCCGGAAGAAAAACAGGCATGGGAAAAACAGAAAGGCTTCACGGGAAAAAACTTGGCTGAGAGGAGTGGGGAAAGGGGGTTTTTGGTGAATCTTGGTGAATTTTTGTGGTTTTCCTGTTGTTGTTTTGTGAGGGAATTTGGAAGAAGCTGCAGAAGAATTTCTTGTTGGCTGGAGGAAGAGCTTCTGGGAGGAGCCTTAAAGCTGCAGGGTTTTGGTGCAACTCTTACTTCTACAGCCTATAGGAAACAGGTATTCCTCTGAATCCAATTTGTTTCCTTTGTATATTAGTATATATCTTCTTTGAAAGATTTAGAAAATCTTGTTTCAGGCTGTTGCCGTTAAGGCTTTTGTTGCCTCTGTAAATTTTAGTTTTAGCAAACAATAGAAAAATAAAACCAAAATGAACAGAGAAAACTTAGAATAAATTTGTGCAAGGAAAAATATGAATCACAGAGAAATTAGCAAAAGAAAACCTCTTAATCCATGTGATGGCTGTAATGATTCAAATTTTCTGTGTTCTGTGTATTCTGTCACTGGAAAAGAAAATTGTTATTTCTTCACTGTGAAATTTTCATTTAAATGTAAACTGTGTTTTTATTATTTGCTCTGTCTTCTGTAAAAAAAAATAATAATAATAATATATATATATATGTTCTGTGCAAAAGGAATAAATTTCATAATATTCTGTCTGTGAAAATTTTAGAATATATATTCATATATATAAAATCTGACGAACTTCCGTACTTCGGAAATCCGTCAGAATTTTATATAAAATAATATATAGTTATTTCGAGTTTCATTTAAAATGTAAACAAATAAATTAAATTTTTAAAAAAAAAAAAATTTAAATTCTTTTGATTGGTGGGTGGGCAGTACCCACCTTCATATGGAACCACAGAACGCAATCAGAGGGGGTACCTTTGAGTTTCGTCTCCCCTAAATGGAGTGCAGCCACTTGGCTGCAGTGCTGTACCAAAGAAAAACTTTTATTGTTATTTTTGTTTTATTAATATTTTTAAAATTTGTTTATTTTGTTTTAATTGAATGATAGTATTTAAAATGATAATTTAAAAAAATTAGAATTTTTAAATTAATATTAATTAATATTTTTTTTACATTTACAAGATTAATTATAATTTTATATATATATGTGTGTTTTTTTTTTTAGAGAGATATTTTGTTTGATGAATATGAAATATAATTTTATATATATATAATTTATTTTTAGATGAAATTAGAAAAGAAATATTTATTAAATTTTATTTAATTAAATTTATTTATTTGTTTTTTTTTAGTAGAATTAATTGAGGAAAAATAATGATTTAATTTTGGTCATCGAGTTTGTTTATTGGTTAAATTTTTCCAGATGAGATAGGGTTGTACAACTTCCAGAGGGTTGGAAATTTGTTTCATAATGTTAGGAGGCTTTTATAATGGAGTTTTGATTTCATTTGGTTATTGATCGTGATTTTGTGTATACCTTAAGTGTATCATTTTGTGTTGTTTCTTGGGTCACATGTCTATAGCGGGATGGATTTGCCTCGCGTTTGTTTCTAGTCTATGTCCCCATGTACTTGAGGGTATGATCCCTTTGATTTTGATGTGAGTTAGGAAATTCTAGGGAGAGTGGCTCTATGTGGGCGCCGGCGCACAAAGGGGCTGTCAGGATAACCCACAGTAGAGTTAGTGTAAAAAGTGAAAACCTAACTAAATAAATAGGGGATGGGTAGTTAAACACTAAAAGAAAATAATATATATACCTCGCTCACCTGTTAGGGCTATCAAAGACTAAAGGTGTTCGAGAAGGCCGTGGTTGGCAAAATCGTGATCTCGTTTCCACGAGTAATGCACGATTCCGCATGAGTCACCCTATGGGGCGGCGCCTTGAAATAGGCAGTCAGGATAACCATAGATGGAGGCGGCACCTAGTGTTAGGATGTCAGGATAATCCATGAAGGCCATGCGATGACACTCTCCTCTAGCGTTTCTCCTTAGTTGTTTTATTTGAAATCCTCTGGAAGTAATTTCATTGTTTGTTTTGTAGTTAATTGTTGTCATGTTATGTGGTTGATTTATGGTGACACATTTCCTTTGTGTATAAATTCTTTTCCATGTTTTGTGTTGAGTCATGTGTTTAACTGTTGACGTCTTGGTCGGGAATCCTTTCTTAACTACTCCTAGCACGGGGGTGGTCGGGTGGAACGTGCTTCGCACCCCGTTGGGTTTTCCATGCTACAGTCATACCTCCAGTGCAGAGATTGTGGTGGCAGTTTGTACCAGATTTATGTACCTTCTGATGTATACATTTATACTTTGTTCATTCCATGTAAATTGTATTGTAACTCGCCCATGTGTTGGGATAATGTATTTTGTAACTTGTATATTTGGTCACTGTTATTTAGATTTTTATCTTGATGTATTATTATATCGCACTTTGTAATTTATAACATTATTCACTGATGCAAATATAAATATATTTGATGTTGTTAAGTTGAGCAAGTTAGTCTCTCTTTGATTCCATGTTTTATTGGTTATGTGATCTTGTATAGTGTATGTGGTTCATCATTATTTGATGCTTTATGTTTAACACTTTCATGTGAGAGTACATATCCTTGGAATGAATGTTTGACATTAGTTTAGTTTGTTAATGAGTAGATAACGTAATGTCTCTACGTGTACCCCAAAGGACTTAGGAGTTTAACATGTATTATGTATTTGGAATTATGTTAGTTGAAATTGATAACATAGTATCTTTACTTTATGTTTAAAAAAAAATTGTTGTGTAAATAGTTGTCCTTTGGGGTTTGCGCGTCGGGGTGTTACATTATCTCAACGAAGGTGGAAAACCATATTTAGGGCTACATGATAGTCAAATTCACCGAAATGCGAGCGAAATGACAGGGTAAACGCTTCTTACTTGTGATCAGAAAGTCGTTATTGAAAACAATAAATAAGTTAAAAAATAAACATTTTAATCAATAATAAAAAAATAAATTAAAAAATGAGCGCGGACTTCAAAACCAGCTTCATTCTGCATTAATTTTTGAATGCGTCATCCGGGGGCTCCAAAACTCCGTCTCTCGGTCACGTGGCGGACATTCAGCGATTGTACTCGCCGGTCAAATTACACTAAATGAAACTCAAAGTCGCACGAAATGAAACAACATCTACAGAACGGACCCGTAAAAAAATTAAACCGAAAATAATATCGACCACGAATCCCCGTCGAGTCGGAATCCAAAAAAAATTAAACCGAGAACAATGACAGGCACAAATGACGTGAGTACTCAACAGCATTCATCTCCCATCGTTTGTCAGGTATTCCCAATATCAACAGTGAAATATCGCAGTTTTTGCGTCAATTGACAGAAAGTTTCCACATCCCCTGCTCAAATGAAAACCCCCGGTAGTTTTAAGAACTTCTAATCAAAAATAGTAAATTCTCAGCACAGCGACAATGTTCTTTAATAGAAAATCACAGATAAGCCTTTGATTTTGGCGTCAGCTAAGGTTCCTGACAAAATCAGAAATCTGGCGACCTTTTATGTCGTGATTAAGTGCAGCTCCGTCCATTGAACAAGCGTCCCTTGAAATTAAAGCAAGAAGCAGACCCTAATATTCCCGGCAATTGACGTTGTCGTCAAATTTGAGGCTACTGTTTGTTTTTTTCCCCTGCTTCTGACATGTTCCTCTCCACAGATACCAGATGTAATGAAGCGCTGGGACCCATTCCCATCGATCTGTCTGGTTTTCAGGTCAACTAAGCAATTGGATTACAGAGATTTTAAATGGTAAACATTTAATCTGCCTCGATTTTCGATTTCGATTGTTTAAGAAAGTTGGTTGAACATCGTCTGTTGCTCGATCAGAATTCCTCGCTGTTCAAAGATTTAGGTTTGTAAACAATTTTTTTAATACGGTAAAAAGTTCTGCGGGATTTCACGAGTAGAAAGGATACATATATGGCAACTCGCATTTACAAATGGCATCTGGCACCCCGTCTCCTCACATCAAAAGATCACACGAAAAAAACACGAATTAGAAAGCACCCACCATTTGTATTTCTCGTACAGCTGCAAAATTCCTTTTTCAAAACTGCTCCGTGCAAATCAAATATCAAGCAGCGATCAAATTGCACGCAATTGCACCATCAAAAACAATTGAAAACCCCTGCATAGATTTGACTGTGTCGAAATCATTTTCTTGTATTCATTTCCAATGTGAATGTAAAATCTTCAGAAGATGTATCTTAAAAATTGTCATGTATCTGTAATATATTCATAGGAACCAAAATTCTTATTTAAAACTACAGATTTCCTTAAAACAGAGTGGGGTAGCGTTCGCATCATCTCAACACAATGTGAATTCTTAAACCAATCAAGACCAAAGCATTAGAGAAAATCGATATAACTGCTTTAAAATGTCAATTGTGAATTAACTTCAACGAAGACAGATTTTACTTCAGACTAGAACGAAGCCTAACCAAAATAAAAACATAGGCTAAACATTGTTACATGCACGAATAAACTTTAGGCAACATGGAACTTAGTGACAGATAGAAGGAAGCAAAAACGATGCTAAAATGCCTCTAAATACGGAATACTACTTAAAATTAGAAGAAAGCAAACATATAGTATGTATCTGCAGAAAGGCGTTCTTCTCGAAATCTAAGAAGGTTGCTGTGATCAACGTTATTAACAAAGTTAAGTGCAGCTTAAAATTATCTCTCTCATGGAGGACACCAAACAAAACTTTTGTTGATCTCTTTCTTTTTCACCATTTCCTCATATGCAATGCCTACATATTTGCCAATCGAATGTAAGTAGTTATGAATGAGAATAATGGCATGGACAAAAAACAAAAAAAAGGGTCGATTTGAAAACTCTTGAAAAGATCCCAATATCACAACGTTTAGCAGGGAAATCTTTTCTGAGAAACACTTTAAAGAAAAGAGTAACAGAAATACCCCTACTCTCCGTAATGTTCTGAAGGAAAACTACCATCATAACCAGGCACAGACTTTATCAATGCTTTTACCGGTGCTGCAGCTGCATAGTAGTGAAACCCTAGCAATGCAAGAAAGTACCATGTCCAGATAACCTGCCCAGAAGTCATTGCTTAACTGCTTTCAAGGGCAGCCCTGAATTTTGAGATTTAGCTGCAATAACAAATTATTTAGCAGAAATTAATAAAAAGATTAGGATTAAACAGCGAACTATAGCGTTTACTACAAATCAGAATTCTAACCATAATCTCACGAGCCCTCCTAATTTCTGTAAATATTAGTTATTACTTCAAATTTTCGTACTATGTAATGCAGCATTAGCTTTGCATGGTAAATTTAGTTTAATCATTGTTGTGAACTCTGAGATCTGTTTGGTAACCAATCCAAGTTAAAGTCATCTATTATATTTGCTAAAAATTGCAGAGATATTTTGAGAAATAATATATTTGGGCTCTAACTAAAGTCTGAAACAAATTGTTAAAAACTTGAAACTCGTTCCTAAATGGTCATAATCTTATAAACTTCAATTACTTCTATATTTATTCCCAAATTGTCTAGAAAATAGCATATTTCAACCCCAAAACTCAGGGTTCTCAGTTTATCTACGAACCTTCAAGCATATACTGAATCTTTTGCTCCAGATGGTTTTAAATTTCGCCACGAAATACTAAAACGTTATCTTTTCAGCATAAACTAAGAGCAGCGTCACATCATGTTCTAACTATTTTTCTTAGCCTTTGCTGCTCACAATTTTGTAGAGCATAGTAGGCTATGTAGTTTTGTGCTTGGATGAAGGAGCCACAAGTCTAAATCCTGTGGGGTAAAGTATGTGCATTGTATAATCTAAGCACAGTCGGGCACACAGTGGTGGTCTCGTATGCTCTAAGCTATTCTGAAATCTAGCAACAGTTCGATGCACAAGGCAGCAGGCATCATGTGGTTTAAATGAGCTTTCCTTAAATTTCTAAAGACCACATAGGCTACTGTTTGCAATAAAATGAAGATAACTCCTTTAGTAATCTTTTAAAAATTTAATCTTTTTTAATTTTTAATTGGGAATAAGGGCTAAAGTGTGCCTTTTTTCTTCCCTCCTTTAAGACTATGTGGAGGTAGGTTCTACTTCTCACAAGTTGATGTTTTTGGTTGTCCTATTAGCAATTTCCTAGAGGAGGTTAATGATCTAGTGAAGGATCAGCGAGAGATTAAAGATGAGTCACCTTATCCATCTCATGAGGTGGGTAAGGTGCTACCGTTGGATAGTATAGGTCTTGCCAATGATTTATATGTGGTAGCATGGGAGAATGAAGGAGATATGTACTCTTTACAATCTCTTAATATTAGGGGTGATGTGGTTCCCAAAGGTTTTCATTGTTGAGTTAAGAATCTTGTTAGCAATCCTAAATAGATGTGTTAAATGATAAATATTTCTCTAAATTTTGTTCCTACTCACCCATTACAATTGCTCTTGGATGGTAATTCCATTCTTCTCAACATGCCTAAATATTTTGTTCAAAGATATAGTTGCATATTAGTAAATATTCTGATTAGAAAGGTAATAGGAATGAGACAAAATAATGGTCAGCCAACTCTAGCATGCATAGAGAAGCTCAAACATATGACTATGCTATAAAACATATTTTCATCAAATTTCAACATGAGCCAGAATTGAAAACTTTGGCTTTCCTCACAAGTGTAATGCCGATGATCAAGTTAACCTGAGTAATGCACAGGTGGAAAGATGAAATTAATGATCAACAAAGGCATTTTTGCATGAAATTTGAATGTGGGCCATAGTTGAAAATTTTAAATTGGCTTATAATTCTACGATTCAACAAGAATATTTAGGTGTTATGTGATTAACATTCTATAGAAAATGTAAATTTCGAACAATATGTCATTTGTTATTACAATGCATGTTTAAACCAATCATCTTTTGCAGTTGAAGGACATCAAGAGAAGAAAATGAGCAAATTATGCAAAAGGAATTCAATTGTAGACAAAGAGTTTGATAAGATGATGTCAATGGGATTTGCACTACTCATAATAGAGATGTTGATCCTCTTTACATTGCTCGTCTTAGTAAAAAAAACTTCTCATTTTTTAATATTATCTATAGCAAGTGTATTACTTATATTTTATTTGTTTGGTATTTGATTGTTTCTTAGGAAAAAATGATATTTACTCAAAAAGTAATATGAAAATGCTAAAGACGATTAGATAAATAAGTTGTAAATGTATATTATTTTCATTTACTTTGTGTTGGCTACATTTTCATACTTAGTTTAATTCATCCTTATGCTGATTTGTATTGATAATTCTTTGTCAGCAAATATGCAACATAAATTTGTAATTGTTGTTGATACAACACTAGAAATGCATTAATGTCAAATAGGAAAATGTTTTGACAAAGTCTCAATTGTGATTTAGAAAATTAAACGAAGCAATGGAGAAAAGATACAAAGGTGTGAGAAAACGGTTGGGTAGATATGGTTCAGAAATCTATAACCCCAACTTGAAGAAGCAACAATGGCTTGGAACTTTTGATACTGCAGAAGAAGCAGCTGATGCTTATGATAAAGTTGCAATAGCGATTGGAGGTAGAAATGCAACTACTAATTTTGTAAACATCAATTTTAATCTTTGTAGCGAGTTCTCCAAGGATCCTGTTCCTAAACTATGTCATCCAGAATGTAGATTACAAAAAAACAAGAAGTCGAAGAATAAATTTGCATCTAACCAATGCAAACATGTACCAGAAGAAAGCAAAGATGTAGGCTTCAATTCTGATGAGTCTAAAGAATGTGCAAAAATAATATCGTATAGAGGTGTTAGACAATGTCCAAGTGGTCGATATGGTGCAGAAATTTGGAATACAAATTTGAGAAAACAAAAAATGGCTAGGAAGTTTTGATATAGCCAAGGAAGTTGCCTATGCTTTTGATATGGCTGCAATATTGATAAAAGGCAATAAGGCAATCACAAATTTTGACCATACGACCAAGC
>VDFB02337844.1:0-32623 GCA_007258455.2 Sequoia sempervirens
CCCCTATTCTCCGAATTTGACGGTTTTGTTTGACTTTTCTGACGTTTTAGGTTTTTGTGTAATCTTTGGGTTTTTGAGCAACAAATGTAAATTGCGATTTTTGCAATAATTGAAACAAATTCAAATAAAATAGATCCACTCTAAATGACGAGAGAATTTGATATAAACAAGGATGCCAGTCTTTATTTGATCTTCTATAAAGATTACAAAAAAAACCCAGTTGCATGCAAGCAAGGAAAAAACAATGAAATACTATAAAGAACCTGGCGAATCTGGCTGCATTAAATGACTGCTGTAGCTGGTACGGCTGAGTTAATGAGTGACTCCCTCCTTCTGTCTGGTGCTCTGAATAAGATCTCCAAATGAGCCAAGGCGCCTCCAGAGATGATAAGAAATGATCTTCAAGATAGGCGTTTTCTCCAGAAACAAAGAACAGCTCCTTTCTAGATGGTACGGCCAGAATATTGAATAGGACGGCCTGTCAGCAAGTACAACTGTATACAGCAGCAACGAATGTCTCTATTTCCTTCTGTCGAATGGTCCGGATCAATGCTAAAAGCATAGGCGCACTTGCTAAAGGTGGTAGACTGAGAAGATGTCAGGCGTTTTCCATATTCTTGAAGGTACGCCCTTTTTACTGCTGGTACGGCCAAGTACAAATAGTACGGCCTTTTTGTGACAGCAGCTAGTAACAAAAATAGTACGGCTCTTCCTTGAGCCTCCAGATCTGGGACAAATGTATGCCTCAATAAAATAATTCCTCTGTGAATGAATACTGACTGAAACCCTGATGTTTGAATCAACTGTGATGCTCTGTAATTTCTTCTGGATGAAGAAATCTCACAACTGGCAGTAGATCAGGTGATATCTCACACCCTCTGAACTGATTCAATGGAGATGGCTCGTTCTCCAACGAATTTCGAACTCAAACCCTACGGTCTCCGTTCTCTGGCAAGACTGATCAATTTTTAATTCATAAATGTCATAATGGCTCAATTCCCAAGGCAAAACCTCTTTATTGCTCAAAAGTGCGATTTCCTTAAAGATAGGGAATTTTAAATATTTGACTTTTTAATTCTTTTAATTTTTCAATAGTTCTCCGTCAAATAATTATAATAAATTATAATTATTAACTGGCCCCTTCCTGATGATGGGCGCACCCCTCAAGACAAATCACTTAAGTTATAATTTAAAATTATAACTTTATATTATAATCATTAATTAATTAATATTTAATCAATGCAATTAAATATTAATATTTCTCCCGTTACTCATCCGATTCCTGTTCCGTCTGAAGTACGAACTCTGAAGTGATTCTGGATGCCGCCAAAGCCATACTGCTAAAATAGCAGGGGTCCCACACTGCCTGCCAGGAACTGCTAAAAATAGCAACTGCAAGTCCGATGAGCCCAACGAAAGCCAATTGATCAAACGCCAATCTGACGCTGAGCCAAGCTCGAAACGACCCTCTAACCACTCTATCAGCCTACGAGGGTCTCCTGATAGGCCAAACTTACGAACTCGATGCTCGTCAAAAATGGGGACATGACAAGGACCGTCCAAAACAGTGTCAAGAGCTGAAAGAGGGCCCCTTGAGTCCAAAGACCAGCCAAAACAGAGGCTTTAGTTGTTTGGACTCCCATAACTATCGAAAGCCATGCACAAGGAGGATTCAAACAGGGCAAAGTGAGAAAAAGAAAATTATTTTTCTTGAAAATTTGTTGTCTCACCGTAAAGCTTAGGATAACTGCTTGCATTGTCTTCCTCTTCATGAAGTTGCAATAGATGCTTCATATCAAAGTTTGGGAATAAGCACTGAGGAGAGACCACTATGGGGGTGGGGTCGTCATGAATAAATTAAGTTTTAATGAGAAATTTGAAGATAGAGACTTTCATACATGGAAAATATAGATGCAGTTACACCTGTTAGAAAAAGATCTTTGGGATGTTGTCAAACCTAACTCAGTATCTCCAACTGATGCAAATGAACTTGCCAAGTGGACTATCAAAAATCAAAAAGCATTGGGGATTATTGGCCTCGACTTGTCAAAACTGTACTTACACCATGTGAATTTCACAAAGTCTACAAAAGAGATTTGGGAGTCACTAAGCAAGCTTTTCAGATCTAAAGCAAAAAGTGTCAAGACGACATTGAAGCATAGATTATATGGATTGAAGATGTATAAAGGTTCAAAAATGGCAAATCATATAAGTTTTACTCCTTATTAAATCAGTTAGCTAGCATTAACAAGAAAGTAAAGGATGATGATGCCAAAGCAATACTTTCGAATAGTTTTCCTAAGAATATGTCTAGTATGGTGTTCACATTAAGCAAGGTAAACATTAGTCTTGAAGGAATAATATCTACTCTACTTGACCATAATGAACACTCAGAATTCAAAGAAGTCTTATATGTACATAACAAAGCAAGTTCACTTTCAAGAAAGGGCGAGTACAAATCCAAGAATGTTCCTTCAAAAGGAAAAATAAAATGCTTCTATTGTAATGAAATAGGACATGTAATTTTGAATTGTATGAAGAGGGGAAGGATCTACTTGATGAGAAACTAGATCGACATGCTTCCTTGGTTGAAGAAACAAATTGGAAAGACTATGCCAGTGATGAAGAGCTATCTTGTCCTAGTGATTAAGACTTTATGTTTTAAATAAATTCAAGCTTGGAGGCAAGAGGCAATGAAGGAAGGACACTCAATGTCCTCTCAGCAGTCACCAACAACGAGGCCGCTTATCAACTTGTGTGGGGTGTTGTTTTCTATTGTGGTGTGTGCTCCTATTTCTATGTTTTCTAGTAACTAGAAATTTCACATTGTGGGGGGGAATATAACACCAATATTCCATTTCTAGTGGCAGTGGAAATTTCCTATGCTATTAGAGATCAAGTGGCAACGATCAACAACAATGGTTATTTCTATTCATGTGTGTGTTATTTCCTTATATAACCTTCTAGTGTATAATATTGTAGTGAACAAAAACACTAGTGTAATGCAACTCATGGATCTTGAAATGTTTAGTGGTAATCCAAAAAACCATATGAGGTGAACAATTGAGTGTGTTCCTCTTCATCTCTAGGTTTGTGGTAAACCTGTGTGAAAACCATGAAAGGTTGATGAAAGGTGTCTTTCATTTGAATCAAAATCATGAGCCACAAGAGTTGGGCATACTGCAGTTGAAAGTGTGAAAGTTTTTACCATGTTCACACTAAGGGGGGGAATGTTAGGAAATATATTGTTAGTGCCATGGTTACAAGTTGTTTTAACAACTCACCATCTTAGAGTGGGTAGAACTGTATGGGAGAAATTTAAGGAAGACTCCTTCCTCTATAAATGTATTGTCTCAAATGGTTGGTGACAGTGAATATTCAAGCAATATTGTTATTTGTGTGTAGCTCTGAAAACTAACAGGTGAGATAAATTATACAGAAGTATTTCTAATTTGACTTTCATAGTTATATCTCAATGACCAACTGAAATGAAACAATTGGCATAATTCTTTCAATCTTTTGGTCCCCAATTCCAGAACTACCAGTAGTAAGGAAGCTTTAATTACATCAGTTATCCAGATAATCAAAGAAAAGACTAACCTGTTAAAAAATAGGACCGGTTATAATCTGATTCAAGAACAGCTATTAGATCATCCACATCAGCAACTGAAACATCACTTGGTGTTGCAGAATCTGAAACAAAATCACTTCAGAAAGGTAGTCAAATACTGTTAGTTTCTTAAAGACATTCAAAAATGACCAAGAAGAACTGTCCAACACAAAAGAATCTGAAAGTTACTGAAAACTAAAATTATTTAAGACATTAAAAAGTAATTACATTCTTAGAACTATGGTAGCTCTTTTCAATTGTGCACTATTTTCTTTGTTATCTTGATCTCTGGTTCTGCCTTCAATGGCTTCTGGTAGAGGGTAGGGCATCTCCCTTCTCATTCATTCAGGGATACAATAGTTGGATCTGGCTCTTTGATTCAGGAAAAAGAAATTGATGCAATAATAGCAGCCGCTTTGGATCTACTTGGCAGAGGAACAAACTCTTGCTTGCCCGCCCTTGACGATTCTCCAGTAATTAATTTGGATGTTGAGGAATTCAAGAAAATGTCTCTACCTTTCAAGGTAGGAGTCTGACTTGTCGATTCCTAGGCTCTCAACTTTCTTTGGCAGAGCTGTATTCATGAGTCCAGGAACAATTGGAAGGCTAAAGGCGAGTATGAGCTTTGATCATGTGCAAAGGTTTACTTTATAGGTATTTTTGCTAGTGAATCTGATAGGGATGGGGTTTTTGGTGGAGACCTTTATTTCTTTCAAAATGCAGGCCTTTTCATGAAGTGAACTGCTGGCACCTATGATTCAACTCTTCAAAGGAAATACCCACTACAGCTCCTATTTGAATCCACATGTATGCTCTTCCCCAATAGTTTTGGTCTCCATATGTCTTTCAAATGATTTCAAAATCTCTGGGATTTGCAGAGGATATATCAAGACCAAATCAAGGAAAAGGCCTCTTAGTGTATGCAAGGATTTGTGTGAACTAGATCTTACTTCCCACTACCAAAAAGATTTACCTCAAAGGCAAGAGAATTTGAACGGGTTCAAGCTTTAATTTACAAGAGCCTGCCTTTCAGATGTAGAGGAGGTATGGATATGCTCATCTGATTCAAGAATGCCCCACTGTTCAAGAAGTGACTACGAAGGAAACAAAGGAAGAAGGAAAGCATAGAGACAATGACATTCATGAACCCAAGAAGAAACAAACTGCTAGGAACATAAATCTAGAGATAAAAAAACAACAAAATTATGGAGGAAAGGGTTTCTTCCCAAGACAAGGAAGAAACAGTCAAGGAAACCCAATTTCAGTTTCAAGGAGGGATGAATAAGAATAGAATGCTTGACGACTACCATTTCAAAGAAGACCTGGAAAAACTCTTTGAGCATCTAATGGAAAGGATCGAGCTCCAAGCAAGAACATAATAGAAAACTTCTATGCAAATGCAAAATCTCTGAGCAACATGGCAGGAGAATAAGAAGGCCAAATAAGTTTAATGCCTTACAAACAGCAGCCTGGGCAGTGTTGCTGCAGGAAATCAACCTCAGTTGGATGATATCTTGGCAGGCACCAAAGGATTTATGGTTTGTCAATGATGATTAGTTATTATCCAGATCCATAAAGAGGTCTCTCTCCAAGAAACCTTCTCCTTAGACTCCTGGTTGCCTTCTCTAGAACCCCTAGTTTACTTGGTCTAACAAAAGGTAAGGTAATACGATGCAGGTGCATACGAGTTCACAAGCAATTCGGCATCACCCAAAAAGATTTGTCTTTGCTTTATTTGTTCGCTTTTCTTATTTGTTTCTGTTTGCAGAAGTTGGTGATCAATTTTTGAGGAATTGTAGTTTGTCATGGCCAAGTAACTACATTACCTTGAAGAAGAGCCAAATAGGTGCTTGTATTTTAAATTTAGTGAAGGTCTGACTTAATTCAGACAAGATAAGGAGTGTAGAGGTTTTGCCATCATCCAAACATTGCAGAGCTTTTGGGCCTATCCAGATCCTCGTAGGCCTCTCAAGTGTTAATCTCTGCTAAAGTCCCATCCTCTAAAACCTTTGCAGAATTCTGACATGCATGTGGATCATGGAATTCTTAAGGGTTCTAAAATATTGGCTTCTTTGACACAAATTTGTGATAGCTAGAATTAAATCAAATTTAGTAAAAATAATTGGCCACTAAAAGTTCATTCAACAAATCATCAATAATGGTAATAGGAAATTTATCCTTGATGATTAACTTATTAAGTTCACGGAAATCAAGACACATTCGACAGCCCCCATCTTTCTTGGAAACCATAACTACAAAAGATGCTTGTAAGGACTAGTACTTAAGAGAATGGTACCTGCCTCTTGTTTAACCACTTCTCAAATTCATTCTTTTCCTCAAAGGGAAATCTATAGGATTGAATATTGGAGGATGGCTACCAAGAATGAAGGGAATGGCATGGTCATGGTGTAATGTCCCCTGTCCTAGTTTTCCCTAGAATTTGCCTACGGGTCACAATTTCCACCAACTAGGGTTAGGGTTTTTCAACTCATCAAATGAATAGGCTCTTGATTGGTGGAATCTTGATTGAAACCTGCATTCACCACATGAAAAATATTTACACACATGCACATATCTGTTAGCATTAGCATCATGGCATCACATTTATAGATTCATCACAAATGCAACTATTATGAACTGGGAGGAGTAACATGGATGGATTCACCCGAAGCCATTTGCCAAGCCTAAGAGGTTGTGTACCACAACTCTCCTTGTTGGCGACTTGTACCTGCTTTCTCCACCCATGTCACAACCTCAGAAGACACTTTTACTACTGGAGGAAGCCAATGGAGCTTACAAGTGGTTTAGGCCTACCACCCCTCCATGGCCCTTCCCTTCTTTGGTTCGGGCAGACTTGAGTGGGACCTCCACCCATCCATGGCCTATCCCTGCCTTCGGACAAGGCGGATCTTAAGTGGACTCTCCACTCATCCATGGCTCCTCCTTGCATTGGGAATAGGCAGATCTTAAGTGGGGTCTCTAGGCACCACTTTCTCAGGCCCTTCCTCACAAGCAGGTTTATCAAGCAGATTCGAACATTTCTAATTGATTCTTATACATATTACAGTATTCATGTGATAATGTGTTTGAACACTAGAATTGTTATACAGATTTCTTATTCCTTAGATACCTAGATATGATCAGTTTGTTACTGGTTAATAAACATACATTCAAATAAAGCATAAGTAAAGTAAAGAAATGTAGACATATAACATTAGGTTCAATACAACGATCCCATGCGTGTAATCTACATACTATTGTGCAAGAAATAGAAGATCACTATAGATAATCTGATTCATAATTCATATCTAATCTCCAATACTTATGATCACATCAAAAAAACACAGATTGCAGATTTATGTTGGTTAGCAATTCAAAATGTATGGACAGTTGACTAGATCACAAATCTAACTAAATCAAGCCGTTGGATTAGTAGAATAATTAATATTTGGATGCCTACATTAAAGATATTCAATCGGTTCACATTTAGATTTCATAATTCACTAACCAGGACGCACAGCATCAAATCGGCAGAGTGCACAGAACGCATATCTCCAGACAAACAACTCAGCAACTAAAAATGTATAAACATGAAACCAGATTGCTTAATGCTAAGGTAAGATCACACCTAACAGGTGGTTTAGACTTCTTCTCCAGGAAGTATCGAATTCTTTGATGATTGTTATATTTTTATCTTCTCTATTTTTTACCTCCTTCCCTTTCCTAAATGGTTGCTAGCCACTATTCTATATTTATCAACGGATGGCACCCCTTGTTCCTGGCCACGTCTTCCTGAGGAGGCACCCCATCGCTTCCCTTAATGGTGGTGTTATACTTTTTTTTAAATATTGTTAGCAAGTAGCGCTCCTTTGAATAGTGGCGATTAAGGAAAATATTGCTCTTTTTGCATAGTAGCAATTAATTTATAAAAGACAATTAACACTTGTTAATATTGTCTTTTTCTTTATCATTTAAGTATGTCCTTCAACGCCTTGTATAAATGATGCGATGTTTTGAGGGGACATGATACATGGGACTGTGGGAGGACGACGAGCGGGTGATATCGAGGAGCCATTGCGAGTTGGATGGATGAGAAGGAGTGAAAGGAGGTAGGGCCTCTAGAGAATAGAACTAGGAAAGGATGCAAAACACCCTTTCTTCAACAATTTTTCCCTACACTAAGAGCTAACCATTTGAACATCACCTACCTTCAATCCTTATAATGTATAATCTTTGCCATTATGGTTGAATTTAATCCATAGCTAGGAATAGTCACAAGTAAGCAGTCCTAAGGCTTGTGAGCAGTCCTAAGGTTTGCAACCATTGGACGCCCAACACCATAGCTTCTCCACCGAAGGAAAGAGTAAACATATCATTGGTCAATTGATAGTCCCCCAAAGTAAGTTTTACATTGTGAACTTGCCCCCATAGGGCATAGTATTATCATTGACCACTATAATCTGAAAGTTTTGCAGCAGAGTTAATCATTAAGTTTAATGCTAATGAAGTCATGGGTGCTACCCCCATCTATCAAGACCACTACCTTTTATCATTTGACATAGCCAAGGACTTTAATTGTTTGGGTAAAAGAGAAGCTACCTAGAACATGAATAGAAATATGAGCATTAGGAGTGGACTCTTCTTCTGGGGGAGCCAACTCTTCATCGTTGTCCAAAGATTTTTCTAAATCACTAGGTGCTCCTATAGAACCAATAAGATACAAGCATTGCTCCCAACACTTGTGACTTTCTTCCCATTTTTTATCACAATTGAAACAAAGCCTTTTGGCCTTTTTCTCCACATCTCCCCTCAAGATGGCCTATGATTCATGGTGGGTTTAGTTCCTTGATCTATTGTATATTTTATGGGTTAGAAAGAGGATTCAAGAAATTTTCGTTGGGCTGCAATTTTGTCCTCAACAAGCCTAGCTAAGGCAAGAGCTTCATGATAGTTAACCAGTTTAGACATGAGGACCTATGCCCTAAGATCCTCCTTTAGACCACTAATGAAACAACCTTTTAAAAAGTGTTCATTAAAGCCATGGGCCTGGTTAGCTAGCTTCTCGAACTCAACTTGATAGTCTCCATAGGTACCAGCACCAGAGCTAAAGTAGCTAAGGGATTCCTTGCAAAAGTCTATCCATGTGGGAAATGGGTGAGTCCCATCCAACCATTAAAACCAGTGGATGGCTACATTTTCTAGATGAGAAAATGCAACCTCGACCTTACCCTGTTCCTTGAAGTGCGCCAAACCTAGAATGGATGTGACAGTTTTTCCAATTAAACATTCAACATTTATACATACACCTGGCCACATTTGTAGGCCTTTGCCACACTTGGAATTAGAAATGACAGTTTACCCTATTAAACATTCAATATTTGTATATATGAGTAGGTAACATGTCTCTTGAAAATTTGAATATAATTTTTCACTGTGAAAGCACGGATGATTCATCACTTATGTTCATCCCATTTGACAGTTTTTAACATTAATTTCAAACCCATTTACATTTCAAGATTTCATTTAAATACTCAAACAAATTGTAGCATTAATATGAAACAAACTAAGTCTGGGTATTCGACATTTAGACATATACCATTGAAAGCATTCCATAACCTTTACCAAAGATTTTTTTATTAAATTTTCACTTTTAATAAAAACATCAGGATATTCAAGAATTCAACATGCCTGCTGTCTTTTCTGTTGAAGATTCTCAGGATTTCTGTGACCGCACCAACTGCTAATTTTAAGAAAGGGTTTACCTCTTTCTTTTTCTCTGCGCAAATTGCAATGGGCATCGCTACATTTGTTCGAAGAAGCTGCCTCCTTCTACACCCAATAAATCTCAATTGTCTCTGCATAAACATAATTCTTCGGGATATGAATCATGCCCATCTGAATAATTATGAACTTAAGTGAGTCTAATGCGATTTGGGCTTAAAGTAGAGGTCATAAAAAGAACGAAAATGATGTGCATAGAAGTCTTACAGATAAATTGGATGGCAAAGGTGACATGAGAGGTGTGGCTGGGCAGTGTGTAGGCAAAGCTACAACACTCGTCATTGTGAATCCTTCAGTTTGAATGCGTGAGGCACAATATTTTATTTGATCAAAAAGTAATTCAACGGATGCGATATTTTTAATAGGTTTTACCAATTAAGGGAAGAATAGAAGAGGAATCACACTAAAGTTTTAACGGTTAGTAACAGCCTTATGGCTGTGTTTTTTTCTGTTTTATCTTTTTTTTCGCTCTTTCTTCCAATTAAAAGACGTTGTAACGGTCAGTAAGCTATTCTCCATATATTCTGTAAGTTAATTTTTTCATTTATTTGGTTGTGTTTTAAACTAATTTATTTATCTTATTAAATAATTTATATAAATAACCGTACGATATATAAATTAAAACTGAAATAGTATAATTTATGTTATTTTATATTTATTATTATTAGTACTTTGCCTTATAGTACTATTGTAATGACTTTGGCTTTTTTAAGTTAACTATTTATTAATAATTTAGTTTTCAACCAATCAAAAATAATATTTAAATAAAAAATTAAAATAAAATTCAATTTTGTAAAGACAACTTGTATTTACAAATTATAAAAAAAAAAATTGTGCATTTGATTGGTTTAAAAATAAAAAGTTATGTGTGTTATTGACGGATAAAACAAATTAAATATTTTTTTAAAGAATGATTTTATTTTTTGCTTTATAAAATATTTCATTAAATCTTTCTAAAGTAAATAAATATTACTTATTTTGACATTTTTTTAGAATGATTTTTTTTATGTATGTAATTGTTATTTTTTTATTAAAGAAAATCTTAAAAAATCAATTAACTATTTTATAAAGATTCAGATTCATACTATTATTATTTTATGGTATAGTTTGATTATATTATTATAGGTAATATTTTGTACGTAAATAAGTTAACCTATATTATGTAAGTAGTATATTAATTTATATTTATATTGTGGGTGGTAGGGTGGGCCCCAACCCCCCCCATCAAGCTTCCTCTCTTATTCATCCATGAGATCGATGGAAGCTAAGGCAAATTATTATTTAAAAAAGAGGGAAGAAATGAGGTGGCAGATGGGGAGCGAAAGGAGGCAGCACAGTGGCAAGGCCACATCGCTTCAAACATTACCCAAGACGTCAGGGGGATGAGGAAGGCAAGTCATCAAAGTCTAGCAGTCTGCCAAATTAGAGGAAACCTCAGAAAAGTCAGAAGGTGATAATGACACATGAAGCTAAGAATAAGCAGCTCGACACGTAGGGTACTGCCATCATGAAAGTTTAAGCAAATGGGACGAGTGGCAGAAGTTGATTCTCACAAGGAGCTAGCCGAATTAAGGTCGAAGGTTGTAAGACAAAATTCTTATTGCAAGGACGGATTGCCTTGCTCAGCCATCATTTCAGACTCGTGCGTGGGGGCTCAGCTTTGCTGCATACAGGCCTTTTAAAGGTGACAGATGACGGCATTCTCACAGCATGGTGTTCAAAATTGGGTTTGTCTGTTGTCTTTGTGCAGGAAATTGTTGAACAAAGGGTTGCAAATGGCGAAGGCGAGCAGGTCGAAATTCATCATCTCCATCTCAGCGGAGGGGTTGGAAAATTTCGGTGTTGACACTCTAGTCTCCTTGGTGGCAATGGAGAGACAAATAGCTTTCAGGGAAATTACTGATCAAAGGTTGAAGAGAATCCTACTTGAGGACGATCCCTTGACAATGTTAGCAGTCAAAATGATATTAGGAAAGAGCCATCTAGATATAAAGGAATTTGTGAGGGATAATGCACACATTTCTTCTCGATTCTTAGCCATAATTCTGGACTTGGAAGTCCCAAAGGTGGAGGCAAAGGAAATGATGGAGCTTCTTTTTCGAGGCGACCTGTTAGGAGGGCTAGAGAAGACATTGAAAGCAACCTTCATGGGCAAAGGAATCCCGCACCCCTCGGACCTGGAACTTATGTGGGAGACAGACGAGGCAGTTAAAGTATATCCCTTCATTCTAGACCTCAAGGGGCCAGAGCTTATGAGGCATAGAATGATCTCGGCCATGGTGGTTGAATTCCTAAAAAAAAAGTTGGGGTTGGTGGTGGAGGGGATGGAATGGGAGGAAGATTTCACCTTGTTTGCAGAAGTAAATGGCTTTCTGTGAGGCTCAGCCTCAGTGTTTCAATTTTTAGTGTTTAAAAAATATAATAGGAGATGGTTTTTTGAAGTTATGTAATGGGACTGCAATTTTGGAGCCGGTCGTAGCATGCTCCCGAGCCAGTAAGTTTAGATGGTAGGTTTAGTTTCCATAGAAGAATGGTTTCTCCTGCTATGCAGATGTTATGTATATTTTCTAAAACTTAATACAAATCTATACCTTGCATATCAAAAAAAAAAAATTAATTTATATTATATATAATATTAATTTATATAATATATAATATAGGTTATTTATGTTGTAGGTTCTCTTTCATATATATTTATATATATTAATAAACTATCTTAATTAACTAATATGTTAATTATAATATTAATATTATTATATTATTACTATTAATATAATCAATATAATAGTAAATCACTATATTAATAATTATAACAACATTTTAAAGTATATTAATATTATATTATTACCTATTTACTTAGTTTATATAATGTAATTTATAAATTATTAATATTAAATTAGAATATAATATATAAATATTAAATTAATAGTATATTTAACTTCAACTATAATATGAAGATTTCACTATCAATTTCAAAATCAACTAGAATCAATTAAGAATAATTTTTAATAATAAATCATTTGATTATTTAATGTTTAGCAAATATTTATTCTAAAGAACAAACTCAACTTCAACTTTATTAGTCATAGTTATGTCTAGTACAAATAATTCAAATGTATTCAACTTTAATTTTATTCACATTAATTAAACTTACATTTATTTTTATTCCAACTCTACAAATCTTTAATTAGAATACTACAAAGGCAAGTACTCGCCACTACGTGGCACTTGTTACATAATTATTATATGAATTTAATTATTTAATCAAAAGTTTATTTATTAAATTTGTATTATATTATACATATTATTTAACAAAATTATTATATAAATTTTATATTTAAATAATTAAATATTTTTCATTCTTATGTTTAAATAGATGTTCATAATCCAACTATTGAGTTCATAAAAATATTTTGAAAAGATAAACTAGATCAAGACCATATGTAGGAGTTCCTTGGAGGAGTCAAATTTATATTCATCTTGTGTGTTTTTTCTTTGCATTGTGATAGAATTTTATATGTATAATATCTTATTCATTAATAAATAGAAGAGCTATTTTACTAACTCATATTCTATATGAATATGGAATGGTGCTTCCAAATTATTTTCTCACATCTCTCTCAATTTGATTTGCTAGACCTATTTGTTAGTTATTCTAGAAGTTGTGTGCACAACTCTTGAATTTGGTTTTATAAAGGAGCTTAGTTGTTTCTCGAATCTTGAAACCCTAATTTTTATCTTACTCATGAAATCCTTACATTTGAACATATCTATATGAAACTTCCAAACTTTCATGTTCAATTTCAGTAGAGCAATTACATCATTTTATCACATGGTTTACCATTTTGGAAGAGTCTACAAAAATGATATTGAGAACCATTTAGGCTCAATTGTGTTTCTATGTGGTCCTTAGATGGGCATTGTTGCATGAAGTAATCTTGGAAGATTACAATAAGGAACCACAAAATAGATTATCAGAATGTTACTTTCTAATGCATATGTATTTATTGAATATGGACATTTAACCCCTAAATGTTGTACATGTTGAACACAAGGCAATGCTGAGAGGGGGTGAATCAACATACATTAAAAAAAATCATTTTCATTTGCAGATAAAACATCTCATCACATGAACTGAAAGAACAGCAAAAATGAAAACACGCACCACACTATAAGACTAGAATTTTTACGTGGAAAACCTAATGAGGGAAAAATCACAGTGAGAGTTACCTCACAATATAAAAGCTCGTTATTTTTGCTTATAAGGTTCATGTTAGTTCTTCTGATGAGGACGTTGCTATGGGGAAAGGGATTGAGAACTTTGATAAGGAAGAGTTGTCTAATGTGTTGGGCTCGGCTCGTGATACTGCTAATGTGTTGTTTGAACTTTTTAAGTGGTTCTTCCATGAGATTAATAGGACTAATCTTAGAATTAGAGGTATTGCGATTAAGGCTGAGTACCCTTATGTCCAAAGCCAAATTGATGATCTATTGGACTCTCTTAATACTGTGGCTAATACTATGGTGGAGGAAACCATCAATTTGAAACAGAACTTGGAAGGGAGAATCTTATCCCTTGAGGATAAAATGTGGAATGTTGTGATGAAGAGTGGAGATGTCTCTAAGGTTTTGGGCATTTCTGAGTCTACCAAGTTGATCTCCCCTGCGATTACTACTAAAAAGAGAAAGGATATTGTGTTTATTGATGATATTGTTGCTATGGGTAAGTTGTCAGATGTGGATTATGCTAGTGAGAAGGGTGGTGTTAAAGGTAATGTTTTGAGTGGTGAGGTAAAAACTAGTGGGTCGAGGGTCAAAACTAGAAACAGAATGAAAGCTCAGGGCGAGGCCTCTGGTATAGAGGTGTCTAATACTGTGGATGATGTGCAGAAGGTGGTTGCTATTGAAGTGGAGGCTATTGAGATACTAAACAATATGTAGTGTTGTTGGTTGGTTGCCTTCTTTTTGGTTGCTTTTTGGTTGTTGGTTCGCTATCGTTGGGTTGATTGTTGCGTAATGTTGTTATCTTTTTTTATCAACTGCTTTATTTTGTATAGGGTTTTGGGCCCCTTTAAAACTCATTTTTTTACCTCCAATCAACACAATATAAAAGCTCACTACTTAAAATGATTTACAAAAGAGTTTAAGGCTCACTGCCTATTGAATTGCAAACACTAAAGCAGAGACAACTTCGGGGGAAAGATACAAAGGACCTAATGAGACTCACTATCTTAGAGCAGGGTACATGAGAATTATGAAAGTAAACTAAGGTCCTGAACAATTGAAGATGAGGCATCTAACTTATGTTGATATTGTAGTTCCTTTTTTCGCACATTCACAGCATCATATAGATTTTGGACACTTCGTATTATTATTATGCTTAACTTATATCACACACACACTCTCTTGTTCCATCACAAATGATTTATCCTTTTCAAAATATCCTCTGCAACTCACAAAACTTCTTGATTAAGTTAGCTTCACGATGACCATTAAATGAAAACACTTGATATGCATAGGTCAGCTCAAAATGGAAGAACCTTGTTTGTAGACTAGCACACTCTATATTAAGGCCTAAGCATTACCACACATCCATTAATAACATATTAATTGATCAGGAACAACTATAAATACATAAAACCAAACATGTTGACCCAATTAAACAAGTACCATCGACATTGTTACTATATTGACTTCACACCACCAAGGAGATACCAAAAACACCATGTGGATCAAGATATGAACATTGAAGGTACTCCACAATATTCTTGTAACCTTTTGTGGAAAGATTTAATTATTAAATGTTGGCGCAACTGAAGAGGCTTACTAAAGATGTAGAAACAGAGCATTCGAATCAACTGTAATACACTATTAATTGAAGATTAAGCTTGCAGATCTCAAACTTACTTGATGTTGCTAGATAATACATATTGATCACTGTCGATCATATCCTCAAGGCCGCAAGAGAAATCCTTCATTTCTAGAGGAATGTGAAGCATTCCAACCAACTTCTCTCTTTGCATTGCACTGTTAGGACACAGATCAGAACATTGTCAACTATAACTTTGACTACAAAAGGCATGAAGACTTTATTTTTTGGATATAAGATCTTCAAAACATGGTCATCATTTCATTTGAACCGCAATACATAATCTTGCACAATGGATAGATGTGTACCAATAATTCATGATACTGCCTTAGGATATACACATTTAGTGCCTTAGCCAAAATTATATAGCTTATCTCATCATGTGATACATGAACTCTAATATCAAGGTATACATATTGTAGACACATTAGGACATGAGTATCATCCTTCGCGCCATACATAGATCACCATTCTTCCTTATACTACCTTGTAGGCTACCTCAACACATAGCAACTAACTCTAGATTTTGTTCATACTTCAACAACACATTTGATGTCATTATGTACATATTTCAACAGCACATTTGACATCAATGGCAGACCAAAATAGGGTTGACATCAATGACAACACTCATTTCCAATAGTACAATCATTCAATTATAGAATATTTTCAAAGTCCTCTCCTCTAGACTCGGATGAAGATGAGGCTAAGAATTTGCATAATACTGCATAGTATATGTATGCAAATAATAACATCCAACTAACAATGTCATGTTGATCCATTTAACTACTAATCAGTAGTTGTGCATGCTACTTGCATCTTCTCAGCTAAGGAAGAAAAAAACATAGAAGATTCCAATCGCAAATCCAATAGCACTACATAATCAACAACATTTTGAATGTTTGGCTAGAGAGGTTGTGATTTAGTAGCTATAGTTGTTAGTCATTTATTTCTTGTGGATTGTTTTCTCTTCCAAAAGGACCATTATAATCATTTGTAGTTTTTGATTTATTGACAATGTTGAATTTTTATTTTCATGTTCAATAAAAAGAGAGTCAAGTCGTATATGGTATTTATGTATCGTTAGACCGTCATTACGGGTGTGTAATACCAATAGACTAATAACCACCCAAGGTTCACCTCATCAACTATCTCATGATCAACACATAAATGTATTGGTCATCTAGATAGTTCATGATTACAAACAAGTCATACAGTCAGATGTTTTACCAAGGCATTAATTTTCCTTTGAATTTTCTAAAAATGGGTATCTATAATTTACTAATTTGAGTAAGATCCCCAACCAATTAAAACATATGCCACTTCTAAAGATAGTACAATATACTTAGCAGTTTTGTATTTAAGATGCTTGTTAGCAAGCAATGGAACCTAGTTCCTATCCTTATAAATTCAATACAATCATAATCTTAATTCTATATGGTATAATAAAAATAATATTTATCATGAATAAGTCCTATCCACCACATTTGATTCAATATCCTATACAACCAAATTTTACAAAAAATTGATATTTAGGTGAAATTTAAAGCTTAACAACTCAAAGAAGCTAAAGAAATAGTAACTAATACACAAAACCAAAAGAAATATTTTATCCTGGATACAATCATTCTCTATAGATTTTTGTGTCAGAATGTATAAACCTTGAGTATTGGCAATTTCAAAAAAAGCACAAGCATACTGAAAAAGAACATAATGAAGGAGATATAGAGATCTATAAAAGAGAATTCTCTTTTATGAGTTAATAAATTGTGGTGTTTACCTAAATGGTGATGACTACTTCAATTCTTAAAGCAATAGCATGGGATTAGCTTCAACCAGAATGATGAATTAATTTGGATAATGCAGCCTTGTTTGCTCTGTGATCCAAAATATCACCTAAAAATTTGTGTATCCTATGAAAAAGAGAGAAGGCTAAAATTATGATTTTGAGTATCAAATGACAAGTATTGGCTTAACACAAGGATCATAAGAGTGAACAAAAAATGGCAGTATGCTTTCCCCATACTATTGTAAATAGGTAAATTAGCTCAAATGTGGCTACAAGTCTTAAAAACAAATATACATCCAAGGGCACAGTGTAGAAGTTTCTCATTTTGTAACTTATGTTAGCTAGAAATAAACCAACTACCATAACACATCTGCAGGATAAATCAAGGCCCAAAATTCAACAAGGAATAAGCTCTTTGCATAAGCAAACCCATATGTGTTAAGGAGGTTGCTACTTAAGATTAAATTACACACTAGAGAAAAGTCGTATAAACACATTTAAGACTTACTAATGCAATAAATCCATGTATATTTAGATAATTGATGGTCTAGGGATCTAAAACTAATTTTTGAAGCATTTATTTAAGTAAGATACACAAAAGTATAGTTTAAATCAAACAAAAAAAGTGTCATGTCCCCGAAATTGCAACATTAAAATATAAAAATGACCAACATTAAAATGCAAATAAATAAATAAAATAAATAACAAAATAGATATTAAAAATATAAATATAAATATTAACAATTTAACATTATTATAATTATAATTATTATAATATAATATTATTAATATAAAATATATATATTAAAAAACTAATATAAAAATAAATATATTAAAATAAGAAAATATATATTATAATGTAACAGCGATTATGTTTATGATGAGAAGCCATAACATAACTAATAGTTTGGCAGCGATGAGAATTAAGTCTATGCTTTAAAAAAGCAACAATAGTATTCATTGATTAAAGGTAGCCATTACCCTTGACCCCCAAAAAAAGTGATTCATAAGGCATCAAATGGTTTTGAAAGGGCAGCAATCAATAATAATTAAAGAAGTTTTAAAAACAATGACCAAGAAGGGGTGCATCCTTTGTAAAGAATGCAAGGGAAATAAAAGGTGCGACTTTTCATCCCACCTTGAGGGGTGTATAAGGAGAAGGGCATCATTTGGTAAAGGCATCATGGGGATCATGGGATCAGATACAAATCTGGAAATATAGGGAATATTTTTTAATACGTCAACAAAAAAATAATATGGAAATCTGAAGATAAATATGCAAATCTAAGAAAAGATATAGGCATTAAAATGGAGATCGATGGGAATATGAGAGTTATATGTAATTGTAAACAGTAGAAAGAAGGAACCAAGGAAGGAGATAAGTTTGTACTACTATAGCAGCAGTAGAGATAATTGTAAAGAAACTAGAATAAGAGAACAGGGCAGGGAATTATGGAAGAATAAATAAGGAAGTTGGGAAAATATACTACAATCAAATTTAAAGACAAATATATTAACAACAAATGAGATTAGAAATACTAAGAGTAATCCTTGAGTATAGCAGCAAATACATTACAATCAGATTTAGAAATATATGGGAAGAAGAAGATGGGTCAATGAGAGATATATGAGGATAAACAATCAATTAGTAATAAGGGGAGTAAGTTTAATATAATTACATACAAATATATGTATAAATATATAAGTTATATATAAATGCATAAGTTCATTGGAAGATTGAAATCAATTGGAAATAATTATATATATATGTGTGTGTGTGTGTGTGTTATACGATTATGTAATAATGATGCTTGCAACAATTATTAATCCTTATTAACTTCATTATTCAATTGAAACTAATTTGTTTGTTTCTCTTTAAGCAATATCTCCTAGACATTGGGAGCAGATCGATTGAAGAAGAATAATATTTAGACCAGCAATCATCTACACCTAGAAAATCAATAAAAAGAAAATAGAGGTTTGTCATCGTCTCAATTGGAAATGATTGAAAAGTTGGCATGTGCACAATACTGATTTCTTGAATTAGTGGTATGAAATTTGGTTTGGAAATAATTGATCATAAAGGGATGAGGTAGGATTGAAAAGGGAGAACTGCTAAAAGGGCATCCTATTATGCAAAAGGGAGAACTGCTATAAGGGCACCATGTTATGCAAAAGGGAGAACTGCTAGAAGGGCACCCTATTATAGGGAGAACTGCTAGAAGGGAACCCTATTGCAGCCTCCCAACTATCCCCAAGTGAATTAAATGTTGAAGAAAATGAACAAAGGTCTTCAATCATAAGAGGAGAGGTTGGCATGATGGAGGAGAACTATGTAAAGCCTTCACTAGGTACACACCTCATGATGATGGTTAAGGACCATCAATTACGTACCACATGAGGCCATAGAGGATAAGGTCTCATTGTTGGACTTAGGGAAGAGGACACTTGGGGCACCTCATCATGTGCTCCTCATTATGGTTGAGACCACATAGTCCTCAGGACTTGATGTATTGATATATATAATCTTTATTAGACTTAAAACTAAATATATTTCATGGATTATGTCTATCATATCCATCTAACATGGTTGTAATTTTTGATAACCAGACTTACATCATCTCAATTTTAAGTAGGAAAATTATATCTTTAATTATAATCCGTTGTTGGTTTCAATTGGAATTATGATTTCAAGACAAAATATAAAGTGATCCAAAAAAGGGACATTATATAAACAACATTGTAAATCAATAATAATCATAAGATCTTTCGTAGTAAAAGAAGATTGATAAAAAAAAACTAGTTATAACAATAAGAAAATATATGATGAATACCTCTACGAAATGTATGAAGTAGTTGTGCTCTGCAATAGTCACTATATTGTTTAGTTCATTTTCTCAACATCACTTGTTGCAATTCTAATACAACTGTCAAATAGTTTAGTAGTTGTAAATAGTAGGGAAGCTTCATAATGCACCTTCTTTTCTTAAAAACTAGTTTTGTGTATAGTTACCAATGAATGTGTCTACAAGCCACTTTCTAATTGCAACACCAAATTAATCATACCACCCCCCACAACACTTATAGACCAACTATTGTATCAACCATATCAATTATCACTTCAAGTCTGGCTTAAAATCTTAAGCTCATTACTTAAGTAACAATCAAAATTTAAGGATGAAAGTTTAGATTTATTTGCTTATAGTTTAGGTTTCACATTCAAGGTCCAAATTTTAACATTAAGGGTTCAACATTCATTGTTGTGCATTGTGATTTTGGTCTATATTGAGTACTCATCATGTCATATTCAAATTTAGTTGTTTATTTATATGAAGGAGTTATGGTTGATCTCTTGGTTAAAATTTTAGCTTTCAAATTAAGGGTTTAAGATCTAGGCTTCACAATCCTAGGCTTATTACTTAAGGATTGTTCAACAATTAGGGCTAAGGGTTTAGACTTTAGGGTTCACATTGAAGGTCCAAATTTTAATTTTATAGGTTCAATATTTATTAATTAGCATTGATATTTACTGGTCTACACTAAGTACTAATTATTTCATGTTCAAATTTAATTATTCATATGCATCCAATTGAATAATAAGTTTTATCCTTTATAGGTTAGGTATGAGTTTAAGGTATATAGTTTAGATTTTGAGTTTTTGAGTTTTGAGATTTTGGTTGAAATTTTAGTCTTCAAATTTAGAGTGTAATGTTTAGTCTTCACAATCCTAAGTTTATTACCTAAGGATGGTTCAACCTTTAGTATTGAGGGATTAGAGTTCATGGTTTAGGGTTTAGGTTAACATTCAATTTCCAAATTTAATCTCTAATTCTTCATTAAAATTTAAGGGTTGATATTCAATACCCATTAAATATGCTAAAGCTTATTTTTATTTAAAAGGTTCAATATTAAATTTTCATTCTTAAGCATTCAATAATTAAGGCAAAAGGTTCAACATTTAGGTGTTAAGGTTGAGTTTAAAGGTATAGAGTTTAGGTTTCAAGGTTTTGAGTGCTTAGTTCAAATTTTAACAATCAAATTTATGGCTTGATATTTAGTCTTGATATTGTGTTAGATTAAGGTTTCAAGGTTTTGAGTTTTGGGTTCTTGAATAAAATATTAATATTCAAATCAAGGGCTATGTGTTTATGCTTCTCAATCCATATCTTATTACTTAAGGAGTCTATGGGATTTATATTTAAGGTCCAAATTTCACATTTAATGCTTATTGTTGGCAGGGTACAAGGTATGATTAGAACCCATGACAACCCACGACAAATCATGTGTGGAGAATCAAGCTGAAAAAGAAGATAGGTTAAGGGGTGCCCTATAAGGGTCACATATCTATAAGAGACTAGGCATGGATATACACATGTAATAGATAACAAAATATGGAGATATCATACATATAGATAGAGAAAGATCTTGGAAACTTGTGTTTTCATTGATGCCAACAAAGCATTGTTGCATTGATGTCAATCCCTGAGGAAGCAATTGTGTTCAAGCATGTTGGTTGCATTATGTTGTCATTAGTGTTGGTGTCAACCTATAATGTAGCAATGATGAGTAAGTGCTTTTGGATATAAACCCCTTGTGTGGTTGATATGCTGAGAAGGTTTTGAAGATGTTGAGATGGTGTTGTGGTGCTTGGTTTCCAAAGTGCTTTTGAGAAAATTTGAATAAAAGAGAGTTCATTGAAAGAGTGGTGTTCTGTGTTTTGCTCTGCATTTCTTCATGCTTGAAGATATGCTCTTGTGATTTGGACTTGATGATAAGAGGTGTTATATCTATAGTTTTAGGTTTTGGATTGTAATGCAGTGGAAGATGTGTTTGACAGTATGTTTGTCTAGTGAAACAAGGTGTCTAGGACAAATGAGATTGCTCCACATTTCTCTGCAATAAAGGTTCTAGTTTTTTGGATCCAGGAACATGCTTATAATTTTTTCATCTACCTTCCCTTGAATTTTAAGGTTCTAAGTTGTTCTGCAAGTTTTTCTGATGTGTTGGGTTTTTGTGCCAGTATGTCTGGTTGCATAGAATGAAGGTGTTCTTGAGATTTAGGTGGTTGTAATAGTTGTGTAGTTTATTCTGATGGTGCTAGAGTATTCTGAGATGTTGTATGAATAGTTTGGAATGTTGTTGTATGGTTTGCAAGATGTTTTTGAGCCTTGAGAAGTGTGTTTGGAATCACTTGTTGGTGTTAGTGCAGGTTTGGTCAACCTAGGATGCTAGCACAAATTACAGAGGATAATTGTTGATTGAGGAAGTGTTGAGAAGTGTATTTGTCTAAATTTGGGTCCCAATTAATAATTGGTGTGGTTTGGCTTCACTTCTTTATACTATGGAAGTTTCTAGTGCCAACCTATTTGATGTTGCATGGTAGAGGTGTGTGCATTTCATTAAGGCCGACCTAATTGAGATTATTTTAGGTCATGAGGGGTATATATGCAAGGATAATTATTATTTGGATGAAGTGTGAAGTGTGTGTGGTGTGAAATATGTGAAGGTGATCAAGTGTGTTGATCTAAGTGTGAGCCTTAATGTGCATGACCTTCTAATGCAGCGAGCAAAAGGTGTCTACATTTTAGTATGTTTGATGGATTGTTTGTGCTTCAATGCAACTGTACCTTCAACATATGAGAGATGCATTGTTATTAGTTCAAATTGGTAGTGAGCCACCCCTTCTTTCTTCTTTCTTCTGGACAGTGAGTCCTTTGTTAGTGATCCACCAACAATGAGCCTTTATTTATCGTTCTAGGCAATGAGCCCTTGGTAGTGAGCCTTATTGTATTTGGTGTTATAATTCATATAATAGTGAGCTAATCCTCACTGCAGTTTTTCCCTTATTGGTTTTTCCATGTAAATATAGACTTCTTATATGTTTGATGTGTTTGTATTACTGCTTTACATGTTTACATTTTGTTAATGAATGTTAAGGGTTTAAGAACTAATGTAGATATAAATTTTAATGAGGGTTTATGATGTTTTAAAAGTATACAACTGATTCACTACCCCCCCTCTTAGTTGCCATGTGCATCTAACAAAATAATTGTAATAAAAATGTAGTGACTAAGACCTTCTTATGTAATGATTATCTGAATATATTTATAGTTATAAGGATTCAATAGATAGATGCATTATGGATAACTATTCTTTATATTTGTTACAAATAAGTTACTGTCAAATATAGTTCAATACCATACTTACTCTTTTCTACTTTTGTACCTTCTAGGGTATAAACTGACTACATAAGGGATACAAGGGTACAAATCTTCATACTGTAATCCCATGTTTCCTCTTACTAGCATTGGTTCCATTGGACCCTAGAGAGGACAATGAACAAATTTAGAGTAAAGGAAGGGATAAACATAGTAAAAGAAAAATGTCTTTGCAAACACTTCTCTAAGGTACTACCTTTCTGAGAGGGGGTAGGCACTTAAGGGATGGCAAATGGAAAGGGGGAGGAACCTGAAAAGACCCCTAAAAAGATGTAAATATTCAAAATTATAAAACCACCCATGAGATATATAAGGATTAATGGAATCCTTGACCAAAAAGACTCATGGGAATAGGTGATAACAAAAGAAAAAGAGAGATAAATGAAAATATTAAGTTGGGAATGGAGATAAACATGGAAGAAATGATATTGAAACAAATTGAGAAAAGATAGCATAGAAGGATGGAAAGAGAAGAAAAGAGGGAAAAAAAAGTAGAACTTAGAGTTTACAGAAGAAAATGGAAACACAAGGATGATTGCACTATGGAGGGTCTTGTTGAGCATGCCACCATGGGTGTTTTCAAAGAAGAAGAAGAGTGCACCATTGAGGGTGTTGCAAGAGAATGTAGAGAAAGGATTCTCCAACTTGGTTCTAACATAGATTGGATTGTCTAAAATCTAGAAGGAGAAATTGAATATTATGGAAACACCAAAAATGAAATGGAACAAGTGGTAGTAAGAACTATGACACCTCCTCTAAATAAAATGCCAACAACTCATTCGGATTGGGGAAACATTCAATTAAGGATAAATAAAGATTGGCTACTAGTAGGAACTCTTATACAAAGCCTTTGAAACATAACATTTAACGTCAATTATTTATATGAGTTAGTAACCAAAAGCATTTTGAAGATAAGAGGACAGGATTTGGTAGAAAATAAGGAGGATTATATGATCTTAACAACCCCTAACAAAATAACACTATCAAAGAGCCAAATGACATTTATTAACAAATGGATATCTCCAAGAATGAAATGACTATTTGAATAGACACAACCCCCAAACCTTGAGTCACCCTTAATGTTGTTAAAATCAAGGATAATTTTTATGAAAGAGATAGAATAAAGCATAGGAGAACAACAAGGAGAAGAAAATAATATATATTTAATCTAAGTGGATACAATTTTAACATGATATATAGGCAGTGAATCAAAAGAACCAAAAATGAATACTCCCAAGAAATCGTTGATGTTTGGAAAAGATACAGATGAAGTCACATAACACATCTTTATCCTAAAGTCCATGTGGAAAAGACAACATATAACAAGATATGATACAAAACTATTTAACCTTATTGGATCAATGTGTGGTGATACCTTAAAATGGTACTGGAAAAATTACCCTAACAATGACAAAGAATGGGAAGTAGTGAAACAGGATTTTCTACACAACTTTGATACTCTAGACTTACCTATAGAAGGAGTCAATAAGCTCCAAGAACTTACCCAAAATGAAGATGAAACAATAAAGGAATTTGATAAATGGTTCACATAAATTACCAAAAGACTAGAAGAGCCACTAATTGACAAACAAAAAATAGAATGGTTCATCTTTAAAGTGATACTAAAAATTAGAATAGCTTTGGATGGAAAACATTTTAATACCTACTTGGAGTTAGTTACATTGGCATTCTGGATTGAAAACCAATCCTAGCGAAAAAAAGAAAGAGAAAGAGAGAATAAGGAGATAGAAAAATTAAAACTAGGGATAAAACAACTGAAACTTTGGAAAGACATAATGGAAAAAAAAAAGATGTTTGCACCAAGACCCAATATCTGGTGCACTTACTATGGTAGAGAAGGACACATTAGAAACAGGTTGCCAAAGGAATTTGGAGAAAATAAATCCAATGGATTACGAGTAGACATACAAGCACTAACCCAAAGGATAAACTTAGTCTATTGCAACACTTGTAGAGAGTGGGGTGACCATGACACTAAAGACTGTCCCTCACATCTATTTTGATTAATAGAAGATCCTATCGCACTAACAAAAAAGAACCAATAAAAATTGGCATATGTTAAAGGACTAGCAGAGAGGTTGTTATACCAAAAAGATCATGGATATAAAATACTACCATGGAAAAACCATAAAAATATTAATTCTATATGAAATCAATCAAACCAATACACTTATAGTGACAGAGGCCAATTTTGTGGAGACAAAGGTCATGATAGAGGAAGGAGGAGACATAATGATGTCATATGTTTTAAATGCGATAAACCAAGCCACTTTGTGGAAGAATGTTGGGGGCATAGAAAGAATCCCTATGGATTCTACAGTAGTACAAAATATGATGTTTTTACATGTGATAGAGCCTAGACCTACTATAGGAATGTGACTTTGCAATCAATGAGCGGAAAATTACAAAACCTAAATTCATCTAGAGGGGTAAAGTTAGTAAGTAAATTCCAAAAGAACCTGTGGAGATAGATGAAAGAAGTCATAAGAGTAAAATGTAGAGACTAGTAACTTCGACGGGGAGGCCCCTAACCACAATGAAGCAATAGTAGTAAGAAGACAAGGAACTAACACTATCAATAATAAAAAATAGTTCAATAGAAGGTGAAACCACCATAGATGAGGAGGAATTCCACAACACTAAGAAAGAACACAATCAGATAGTGGAAGAAATAAATCAAGTAGTCACAAAACAACAAGAGGAGGAATCAAACTAATATTTCTCTAGACAAGAAGGATACTTAAGCAATTAATAAGAATGGATAAGCAAAATAACCTCATGAAAAAACTACAATTTTGTAAATATTGGAATAAACAAGGTTAAGTACCACAAATCAAAACTAAAAACAAAGAGGACAAATAGTGGAAGACTGGCAATCCTTGAAGTCACAGTAAGTATAGAACATAAAAATATGACCAATTTCATGGTAGACCTAGGATTAGATATCAACAAGTTACTAAAATGAGTATAGAATAGATAAGAAAACAAAAACTATGACAAACTCCATACATCATCAATTTAGTAGGTAGAATTGGAATGAAAACCCTAGGTACATAGAAATATGTGGAAGTCAATGTGAAGGGAGTAAAACAAAAAGTAGACTTTGAAGTAGTTGCAATTAAAGAAACATTTGATTCATTCAACTCCCTACTAGGGATTTAGATGGTTTGTGAATTCCAATGGAATTTTAGATTCCCACAAAGAGGAGATATCATTTATAGATACAAACAAAATAGTCCATATCCCCCCAGGAAAAACCCCAAATAAAACATATATAGAAGAATAAACCCAAAAGAGTATAATGAATCTAATAATAAAACATATACAATTTTGAGGTTACCACCAAATGAAAATATAGAAAATCCAAACTCAAAAGGAGAATTTGGAATTGAGAGCATTGCATATAGCACAGACAATGATGAAGTGCTATATGCATAAATGTAGGAAAAACTAGAACTCCATTCCTAAAAAATTATTGGCTTTCACAAAATATGTATGATTAAGAAGACATTGAAGAATGATCCACATTCTATCGCATTTACAAATAATAAACCACACAACTCTTGTGGAAAAATATAAGGCAACACAAAAGCTCTATGTGAAAATACTTGCTAGATAAATAAGATCTCACAAGGAATATCACATATTAAATTACCCAAATACTCAGATGATGGAGACCTACTATCATTCATCTCACAAATGGAAAATATATTTCAAACTAAGGAAAGGACACTTGACATATTGAAGCATACACTTATTTGTAATACTGCATGTTGGCAGAATGCACAAAAAGAACACTTGACACAATGGACAATATCCAAGATCTTAATCACAATAAGATACCTACCAAAGGAAGGGGAATATAAGGAAATGTAAAAATACAATGGATAGATCCCACCAGATGGACACCTTGCCATTTATACTAATACATGAAGAGATAGAAACGAATATGATGACCAGATATACAAACAACTATTTTACCAGATACTAATATCGGTGGTGAAAACTTGGTACATCAACCAAGAACAAAGAGGGGAAACCAACAATTAGGAAGAGTTGATGAAATAATTTCTTCATACCTTCTCATTCTATAATGAAAATATAAACATACACACCACACTAATCAAAATGAAGGAGATCATATTTAGACCAGAGGAAATTTAGGAAATAGCAGTACCACAAACTTCCACACCGCCTCCACAATTAGAAGACATATGGAGATATATAGAATATCTTTATAAAGAGAGTAGATTACTAGAAAGAAGATGTTTCCTAACAAATAAGGATGACGAGGATGTTCACAATATAGACATAGAATTTCAACAAGGGGAGAGAGAATTAGAATCTCCCATAAAGGCCAAGCAACAATACTAGAAGTATCCAGTTAAGCTGAAAGAATAAAACATTGCAAAGGAAGGAGATCCTAGAATGGCTAAGATAGGATATTACTGGGATGACAGACTAGTGGCACAAGTTACAGAAATGTTATCTAAATTTGAAGATTTTTTTCCTATGAAGTTTATATATTTGAGGGGAATAAAGGAGGAAGTTGGAGTTATGAAAAGATAGTTGAAAGAAGGTGTTAAACTAGTAAGAAAAATAACCTACTAGCTAAACCCTAATATGAATAAGAAATTCAAAACAAAACAAGACAAAATGTTAGAGGTTGGGATAATCAAACCCATGGAGAATGCAAAGTGGATTAGTCCCATGGTAATCCAAAGTAAGAAGACATGAGAGATAAGGATTTGCGTTGAATTTAGAGAACTGAATAAAGCATACATCTATGACCCTTTTCCTACACCATCAAGAAATTTTGAATTCAGTAGCAATGAGAGAAATATACTTTTTTACCAATGGGTTTCAGGATATCACCAAGTAGTAATAAGTGAAGAAGACCATCTTAAAATAATATTTGTAATAGAATGGGGATCCTACATATATACAGTGATGCCATTTGGCTTAAATTATACTCCTGCAGTATTCAACAAGATCATGATAAATGCTTTCAAAGACTTTATACATGAATTCCAAGAGGTATATATAGACAATTGGAAAATTTATAGATTGGTCAAAGACCACATCTAAGTACTCATGATGATGCTCAATATATGTAGAAGAGTGCAAATTACCCTTAAATTGAAGAAGTGTATGTTTGTAGTACCATGTGGCACATTATTAGGTCATATAATATGTGACGAAGGATTGATGGTAGACCCTATGAACATCTCACTAATCATGACACTATCACCACCAAAAACACCTTCTAAAGTAAAAGCTATTATGGGCTACACGAGATATCACTATAAATTTATAAAAGGGTATGTTGAAATAGCTGCACCATAGTCTAGTAGAAGCATTGAATGGAATGAGGAATGCCAATAAGTATTTGATACACTAAAGAAAAAAATTGTGGAAGCACCAATAGTTGTCTTCCTAGATTAGAACACACCCTTCCATGCACATGTAGATGCCCCAAGAATTTCTATAGGAGTGGTATTAGCTCAACCCAATGGCAACAAATATTGCCCTATAGCCTTTGCAAGTAGGAAACTATATAAGACAAAAAAATCTATACCACCATTGAAAGAGAAGCCTTAGTTATGGTCTATGCACTACAAAATTTTAGACATGATCTCTTATCAACATTATTTACTATTGAACACCCATAATACTAAGAGGGGGTGAATCAATATTCTCTTAAACCATTCAAATATTAAACACCCAATCACCAAATCATATTCAATTGTAATGAAGAAAGAAAGAATGAAACATTCACAACAACATAACACATGAACACTGAGATTTTTATGTGGAAAACCCAAAATGGGGAAAACCACAGTGAGTGTTAGCTTACAATATATTATAACTGGTTATAGTATATTTATGGAAGTGCTCACTATAGGTGGACTCACTTCCACAGAGGAAAGGATAGAAGAGAGATGGTGGCTCATATCCTATTTGAACTATTACAATTGCATCTTTCATATGCATGAAATGAAGTTCTAATGAAGCTCAATAAACTAACTTTACATACTTCATTTGAATTAGATTCAACACTTTTTGTTCTGCATTCACACAACTTTGATCTTCAACTCAAAATTCACAACTTAAATTCACACTACTCAGATAATATTCACATGTATAATCTCCACATAACACATCATATGTTCATGTCATACATCCAAACACCGAAAGGATCCAACATATTTGTTCACATAAACTAGGTCGGCCTAATTAGATATAACACTCAAAATATAGCTTGTCGACTCCAAAAGTTTCATACATATCTTGTGCTATGATTCAAAACTAAAAATAACTTAAAATAGGTCGTGAGGACCTATATTAGATCCCAAAAAACACCAACACTTATTTTACCTTCACATACCCTTAAACTTGTTAAGTTGGCATGGCATAAGACCTAATAGTAAAATCCTTCAACTGTGTATCCACATCTTGACACATGGAACTCAAAACTCAATTCCAAATTGAATTCATACTTTACTACCATTTGGAAACTTATCCTCAAAATGCAAAGCCAAAAACTCATTTGCAGAGAAGTGTGAAATCTCCCACACACATGCACTACATAGAGAATAACTATAGTTTGCTAGGATGAATGTTATTCATATCTTTCAATCCACTTGTTAAAACATGATGAAATCTTGGAATTAGATACATCTAACATCTAGTAAAATAGTGTTAGAAGTGTAAAGTAAATTCTTCATTTGTGGAGAGGTGTGGACCCAAACACTGATGCACTATTACCCTAAATTAGCCAAATTGACACTTAATTAATTTCCCAGACAACTTATTTTTCCGGATCAAACCATCTTGCAAAGATGTCTTTATTAACAACTCAAAAACCTATTAGAACTTATTAGAATGGTCTACAACTAAAAATATTCACATAAGTTACAATGTTGGCATTAATGACAACACTGCAACACTTTACTTGTTCCTCATGCTCATGTTGCTAAGTTCCAAAAATCTCCCCAAAAATTCCAACAATCTCCCCCTTTTCCATTGATGGAAACATGCCAAAAATTCTTCAAAACATTCTCCAACATTCTCTCCCTTTGACATCAAGGGCAGAGAGCACATATACAATAGTTATAACTTTGACTGGAACTCCCCCTGAGAAATGTAAGAACATATACAAACTAAAAAGGATGGATTAACTCCCCCTGAGTCATGTATCGAAGCAAAAACCAGAAGTTGTACTAGAAAAATCAATATATAATCTACATATATACAAAGAATCTAAACATAAACACTAAAATCCATAAAAAGTGAGAAATATTTCAACCAGAGGTGGTTGATGCCTGTAAATTTTGCAAATGGTCCTGTCATGTTGGCCTACTTTCTTCCCCTTCTCTCTTTGCTTCCACAAGCAATCTACATTGTGTTTCAACCTCTATCAATAATTCTTCTCCTTCTTCTGGAGTATTAGGTACTGGATTCATCTACTTGGCTCTATGCACACTCAAAAGAGCTTTTGAAACAAGTATAAATTTGGGATTGACCAAGTCCTTTATTTCTCCAAACTCCAAGATTGTGCATTCTTTTTGTGCTTCCAATTGAAAGAATTTCTTTTGCATTTCTTCTATTATATTCCTTATTTCTCTAGTTAGGTCAATTGCTAGATCATAGGCACTTCAGGTAGTATTGATTTGAGACTCAATAGAGTCCATCTCCTTCCTTATGCTCTGTGTGTTTTTGGGCCACTTCATGCCATATTGATATAGAGCCTTTGCCTAATCCACACACCCTTGTGCATCCTTCAATTTTTATTTTTTTTTATGTGTAATGGAACATTTCTCAATAATTTCTAACATTTTCTTGTTGTTTATTCTTTTCTCAACCTCTTTCTCTTCTTCATCTTTCAATCTGGATGCATAAACCTTAAAAGAATCAATTAGCAATTTCAAATTTTCCATACCAAAGAGTGATGTGTCAATATTTGTGTTGGGTATGGCCTCTTGTATAGCTTTCACTACTTCCATCAGTTCACCACTTCTTTGGTGTGTCTTAATGATATCTTTCCTTGTGGATGCATGAAACATATCTCCCAATTTTAGCTTATGAAGGGGAGAGATCTTATCCAAGTCAACATTGGCTTGTTGCGTCAGTAATTGCAGCAGTTGTGATGACACAACAAGTTGGAACTTGGGCTACATAATCAATATATTTTACAAGGAATCTCCAGAGGAGCTGAAGGATTCACCAAAAACCTTTTTTGTTTCCACGGCCTTTCCTTTTGATTCCTCAGCAATTTTCTATTCGTTTTTCTATTTTTGTTTGTGCATCTTTAGATGCATCCTTGTCTTCATCTCTCTTTTCTTGCTCTCCTTCTTTTCCTACATCAACATTATCATCCTTGTTTTCTTCCTCTGTAGTGTTTTCAATGTTAACCAAAGGAGTAACTTCTTCTTGTACTAGAGGAGGAGTGATGTTTTCCTTTGCAATGTCTTCTCCAATCACTGCATTCTCAACATTTCTTTCTATCATGTCCTCCACTTCTGAAGGAGTGTTTTCCAATGCAACTTCTTCATTTGCATCATGCTCATGTTGAGCATCATCTGTATGCACATTTTCTTCTACATTTGGTTCCAAAGAAGGTGTACCAATATTCACTTCTTCCATATCTTCTAGTATCATTCCTAGTTTTGGTGCAATCTCCTCATATTTTTGTTGAAAGGCATAAGACAACTGAGAGGGGGTGAATCAATTGTCACCAAACTCAAACACAAAACTTCAAACACTTATCAACTTCACAACCACTTAATTTTGTTATTAAGTATGAACATGAAATGTAAATAACAGAAAGCAATATCAACACAAGAAATACCAGATTTATGTGGAAAACTCAATAAGGGAAAAACCACGGTGAGGATTAGCACACAATATAAAGTAATAGCAAAACTTATTACAAAGAGGCTCATTGCCCGAATACAAGGTTCACTGCCTATAGATACAAAAGATAATAGAAGGACCCACCACAGCAAATTACACACATCTGCAACCTTGATCAAAAGGATTGTAGATATCGTCAGCTCACTACTTTCAAGAATCTAACACATTAAATTACTACTGCCTCAATTCACTTTTGCACAACTTTGCTTCTCAAAATTGTGGCATACTTGATTGATTAATTCATAACATCTTGACTTGTATTTATACCTTCTTCAACCTTAGAAACTTTCTCCAAGGTCAGCTACACACACTTCATTTTACAAATTCAAATTAGGTCGACAACTCAACATTCCCGCGGTGGAAAGGAATGAGAGCAGACAAAACTAGCACTTAACCAAGACCCAAAACATCATCTTGGA
>VDFB02337845.1:0-45697 GCA_007258455.2 Sequoia sempervirens
CACATGGTAAGGCTAAAGTGGTTATTGTTGATGAACACCAGGTCTCATATGAAAAGTTTGCATTAATGGCATCATTTGAAGAAAGTGTTGAAATTAGTTGTTAGTTCTTTGAACAAGAGCAGCAAGACATTTCACATGTCAAAAGGACCTGTAGGTAAGGTTTTTAGTTTCACTGGGTGAAGGTAGGTCACATATGGTTGAAAGGTCAAGTGATGTAAGAATTCTATTAAATGATGCTATCAAATTTGTGGTATATAATGTTAGGTATGTTCTTGGCATGAACACAAAATTATTGTCTATCAATTAGCTTACTCAAAATCCTAAAATTCAAGTGAAGTTTAGAGGAAGAAGTACATTGTTTCAGACAAGAAATGGGATAGAATGGTTGTCCTAGGCACATTGGGCAAGGTGGCTTGTACAAAATTGTTAATCCTACTATAGTTGATTTGCATGCCTTAACTATTTAAGAAAATGCCAATGTTATTTGGTACAAAAGATATGGTCATCTTAACCTCCGATATTTGGTTAAACTCAACAAAGTCCATAGAGTTTAAGGGTCACCTCCTAAATAGGAAAAACAAGATTTGTGTGTTAGGTGTCTGGTTGGTAAGCAAAAGAAGAAGTTAATTCCTATTGAAGGTGCATGGCATGATAAGGGGCTTTTAGATCTTATTCATACAAATCCATGTGAGCCATCATACAAATCCCGAACTGTCCTAGGTTCAAGGTATTTTTGTTGTTATTGGTGGATGATTTCTCAAAGAAGATATGGGTTTACTTCTTGAACAAGTATGATTTCTTTGGTGCGTTCCTGAAGTTCAAGGCGTTGGTGTAAACTTCATAGGGTGCTAGTTCAAGATTCTACAATCCAATAATGGGGGAAAATTCACCTCCACTCAATCCAAAAAATTATGTGAGAAAGAAGGTATTCAATGTTGTAATGTCCCTTTCTAGAACATTTCTTATTTCCAATTCTAAAATGATAATTGCATTTATATTTATAAATATAACTTAATCAAATGCATGAATTTTATTATAATATTCAAATTTTTTCACTTTGACATAATTCTGAAAATAATCTTATCTTAATTTTCTCCTGTGTTTCTCCTTCCAATTTGCAGCTATTTTTCCCTAAATGTTCGCCCTTGATATCTAAACAAGTTATGGGTTTTCGTCCAATAACTTGATAGGAGAAATTAAGGTTTTTATCCTTAGATTCTTAATTTTCCTTGGAGGGTTTTCATCCTCTTCGGCTGTAATCTTTACTTGCAAAGTCACATAACATTTATTCCCAATTGATTGATCTCCTCTTCCCATTAAATGATCTCCCTTATATATATTATTGCTTCATGAGACACAACCCTTCATACACCCTTTGACTTTTGATAAACTATAATTCTAATTTTAATTTAATCATTCTTTAAACCCAATCGCAAATATCTTATAGTTTAGGCACCATTTTTTAATCTCCTTTAATTATTTTCCTTGTCACTAGTTTATGTATTAGCGAATTATCTTCTTATCTTGGGCGAATGTCTTATAAATCTGAACATGCCATGTTTCGGGTTGCTAAGCAAATTTCTCAAAATGTAAATTGGCTTATTTTGAAACGAGACATATAGTCTGCCCTTCCTAAAGATTGCTTGTCCTCAAGCAATGTTGGTTCAACTCTTAACTTTTCAAACTCAATCATTTTGCCAAGACCCGGATCCCAAATCAACCTTGGAGATTTATAATTCATAGACATCGATCCTCCTTGTGATGTAATTAGTTTCTCAATCTGACTGCCAATATAGTCCTTTAATGTCATAAGGTTAAAATCATCCTCTAGAGTATGAGGGCAATTTATTGTCCAATATTCTTCTGGCTTGTGTACTTGTATTCCCAATAACTATCAACAATGAAACCAAGAGTTGGAAACTAGCAAGGTTCGTAATTTAAGATAAGTTTTCTCTCATCCTCAAAGAGAAGAAACAAAAAGTTATTTTGCAATACCATAATTTGAAACTAGGTAAAGGAAGTATCAATCTGAGGATTAATTTCCTTTGTGGCATCAACTTCATCTACAAAGAATTGATTCGGTTGGCCCAACCTTTGCACCGTTTCATGGATATCTCTTTGAGTCAAAGCAAGAAAGTGAGCTTTCCATATGTTAAGATGAGGATTAAAAACATGACACACATCTATGACCTTAAATGCAATGTTCTTTTCTAAAATGATTTTATATCTTTTTGGTCCACTTTCGAGATTTTTTGTTATGATATTTCTTGGAAATATTTATAAAAAACAAAAATATAGCAGACCGCTTCATGGGGGTGACCTCCAATAATCAGATAATAATATATGAATTCAATCTTGTATGATATGATGATATGGGAGATAATTCTCTTTCGTATTTATAGGCTAAACTATGCAAGGACATACCCCTTCATCCTAATTAAGAGATATTAGTGTACTAACTAATATTTATGTTAGGGTTAAGCATGCCACAAGTGCTTATCCTTGTGAATATATAATATATACTTAGGCATATATCATATTAGGATCATAACATTCATTTCCCCTTCAGAAAAAGCATTGCCCTCAATGCTTAGCAACTCTAAAATCTTTCGTATGAATCATTCATCATTTCATGTTCCATCTTTAATAGGCAAATTCTTCCACTTGAATAGGAATTTTGAGGTGGCTCTATTTTCCAATCTGACTTTGGAAATTCCATGAAGTTTTTGTATATTTTGTATGAATACTTTTTCCATAATATTAGTGGAAAATAGATGAGAGAGTCCACAAAAATATGCATTCTTAATTAGTCTATCCACAACAAGCCAGATTACATCAATATCATTTGTCTATGGCAGCCCCATAATGAAGTCCATTAATATTTTTTCCCAGTGTTGTATTGGAATGCCTAATATTTGTAAGAGACCTGGAGCCTTTATTATTAATTTATTTCCCTTTTATTTTGTTGGCATATCAAACATTATACCACATATCAAACATTATACCACAAAATTTTGGATATTCATTTTAATACCTTCCTAAAAGAAATTTTTCTTTATAGGATGATAGGTATAAACAAATCTTCTATAGTATCTTGTTAGAACCAAAAAATCCTCTCTTATTAGGGTCCATCTTAACACCTGTAAGTACACAAATTGTCTTGCGTATTCTACTTGTTTCACCCTAAAGACACATTTGGATTGTTTTGTATAGATTTTATTTTCTTCCAATTCATTAACAATAGAAATATGCAACTTATCTTTATGAGTGATTTTGTTTAGCTTCTTGTAATGTGAGCACATTCTTCGTGGATCATCTTTTTTGTTAAGAATAAGCATAGGGGATAAATAGGACTTTTTTGTTGGGATGAACAATGCTTCATGGTATTAATTTAATGTCATGATTATGGTCTCCAATTAGAGGTACAACCTTGGATTCTTGAAATACTTGTTGGTGGTGTTGAATAATCTCTTGAATTTTTTATTGATCTTGAGTTATCATATCTTGTGCTTCTATAAAATTTAATTGTGCCCCTATACTATAAGAACCTTTTTTGAGTAATTTCTTCATCCTATGGGAGCTAATGATTTCACTTAATGGTGATTTTATTCCCAAAAGTTCATACTTTTTCCCATGTATCCTAAAAGTCATGGGTAAGTCTTGAAAATTGAAAGATATTGTTCCTAATTGCTTAATCCATTGCACACTCAAAACTACATCCACTCCCCTAATAGGGATAGCAAACATTTTTTAATCTAGTTGATAATTTCTCATTGAGAGTTTTATATCATGGCATTTACCACCACAATGTAGTTGTTTCCCATCAACTATCATGACTTAAAAATTACAAACTAGATAAACAAAATAATTGAGCTCATTAGCTAATTTTCTATCAATAAAGTTATGTGTACTACCAATATCAACTAACCCTTTCACATTTTTCTTTTTTATATTACCGATTACTTTGAGTGTTTGTGGTGCATTTGTTCCATTTAATGTATGTAGGGAGATAGTAGTGTTTTCTTTTTCCTTGGAATCCTCATTCTTAAGTTTTATGTTTGATTCTTTTGTAGGTACCGCACCGGATTTCACCGCTGGCCCAACTCAGCCAGGAAAATTATGCTTAAATTCACCACGGGAGTTTGAATGCTCAAGCCCATTGTGACATTTTCTACCGCCATGAGTTTTCATCTTTCTCCGCTTTGGGAAGAGCTTCCTACGCTTGTTCACAAGTTAGCTGGGGAATGGTTTACATTCGTGGCATGTCCTACCGACCGGGTGGGAGTCTCACGAATGGCTTTGTCTTCGTAAGAAGCCCACAATCAAGGTGGTCTCACCAGCGGTTTGTTTCGAGAATAGAAGGAGTTCTGGTGATGGAGGTTCCTCACTGACGGGTGAGGTCTCAACAAAGATGAAGGGATCGGGATGTAATGTCTTGCCGAATGCATGTCTCACGACTAAGAGCAATAGCCGCATAACCTTGGGGATCGGGCTATGAGGTCTCGGCTTAATAAGCAATGGTCTTGCCGATAGCTGATGGGCTCCATCGGGTGGACTTCTCGGCGACCTCTGCCAAAGGCGAGGTCCGGCTCTAACGATTTTCGACATATGATGTTCACCGACCGTTTGTCTTTCTGGCCGATGGGTGTGTTCTCAGGTTAAGCATCGCCGGTGACTCTTGCCGATGGTCTAAATGGAATGGTATCTACTGTCAGGTGCTTTCGGTATGACCTCTTGCCAAAGCGAGAAGTCTTGCCGATGCCTTTGGATCGCATGACTCTGGGTTCGCCATGCAGATGTCTAGCCGACAAATGATAGTTCCTAAAGCCAATGTTTTGGGATATCGATATAACTCTTGCAGCTCGATGTGAAGTCTTGCTAATAGTTCTAAGCTATGTCGATTGTTGCTATGGAGTATAATCCCATTGGGGAGACACGGCTAGTGTCTCACCGACATGCGATTCTATTTCAACGACTTTTGACCGCCTAAAAATATTACATGGTGTATGTTCAACCAATCAGAGGAAGCTGAGGGCGAACTAGTGGTAGTTTGACTATGGAGACCATCCTGTGAAGAAGATCAACCGAATGTGAGCCGTATGGATCTGCTCTGTGAATGAGATGATGAATCGATTTGGTGGACAGTGATGTTTGTCTGTAAAGATCTAAGCAGGATAAATCGGATGTTATTTTTCAAGGAGGTCAACTTGCAGGAAGATCTAGAGCAAGAAGAAAGCCAAAGGGGAAGAGGCCGCGAGTCACAATGACAGTTATGATGTCTACTAGCAAAGGTAGATCGACATTTATGATAATGTTGCAGAGCATTCAAAGCGACTCTGATGAAGCTCTCGAGGTTGGACACGAGGGTTGGGAGTTAATGCGATGGTTGCAAAAGATCTGAAGGCCACTCCTGAGGGTGATCTTTTCACCGACATGGACAAAGGGATGCACATTGAATGCAACATTAACTTTATTCCAAAGATTTGAGGGTCGACCCTTCTGTAACCGACTCATCTTTTGTAAACGCTAGGGCAGGGGCCGACACTTTTAGTTTTTGTTGTATATATGGCATTTTTCCTCTTTGTAGAGGGAGTTCTTGGTTAAGAGATTGCTAAAAGAGCATTATTCAGACTTTGTAACTCATTTTTATGAATACTACAGATTTGTAATACAAAAGAAAACTCCTAATTTTTCTCAATAGAAAGTCATTTCCTTCACCGATTTCCTTTGTTGTTTTAGTATTAGTTGTGAGTTGTATGATAAAAATTTTGTGTAATCCTTTATTTTATCATATTCCTTCAGTACTAGATGCAAAGAATATTATATCATAGTGTAGGTTTATGTTAGTGATCTCTTTCTATTGCATTAATATCTATGAAAACATCATTGTTTTCCTTGTGTTAAGCATTAGAACAGTCAGAACCTTACATAGAATCACTTTTGCAGACATAAATCTCTGTGTTGTGAGATTGTTTAGCTTTATTGAGATTTTATGTGAGTTTCAACAGTCTTGTCAGATTTTATCTTTCGTGTATCACCTGTTAGTGATAGGTTTTAAATTTCAAGCATATCCTTCTTACTCTTTCCCTTTATCGCTATTTAGTATTCTCAAGTTATCTTTAAGGGGAACCAGCCCATAACTGAGGTCCACTTCATTCCTGTGTTCAATAACCCTCGGTTCCCATGTGTCAATAGGTAGCTACAAGCATAGCTTAGCAAGGGAAGTAAACTTTATTTTGGCAAATGTACTTCTCCCTCTTCTTCAACCTTATTCTTTTTCTCACTACTATAACACTTATGGCTCCTTGACCATTTGCTATCACAATTCCAACATAGGCCTTTTTCTCTTTTCTCTATCTCTTGTTGAGGAGAGAGCTTACTAATTTCTCTTAAGTTAAAGAATTTGTCCATATTTTTGCTAGTAGGATTAGTCATATTTTCATCAGATATTCTCATGGTTTCACCTTAGATGATGTTTTGTTTATCAATATGCAAAGCTTGTTGCATAGCTTTCCTAACTGTACAAGGTTCCAACAAACGAACATCATGTTGAATTTGGTCCTTAAGTCCATTGATGTACAATTGTAGCCTTTGGTAAGGTGTCACCTCGGGAGCTCGAAGTGCCAATCTCAAATGCGCAACTTTATATTTAAATATAGACCTTAATTGTTTTAAATTTCTTACTTGGGTAAAATAGCTTCCAATGCATGGTTGCTCATAGAAGGTTGCTAATTCTTTACTAAATTCTTGCCAACTGAACATTTTTCCTTGTCTATCACTCATCTTCCATTGATACCATTGGTAAGGTCCTAATTCTAAATAGAATAAAGCTATGTCAACCATGGCATTATTTGGTATATTGTGAAGTTTAAATCGTTGTTCTATGAGGCTTATCCATGAAATTACATTTCTACCATCAGATTTATGAATGTTTATTCTTGGTAGGTATAATTGTTGACCTTGAAAAGTTTCTCCTATCCCTTGATTTGGTTTATTGGGGTTGTAACCACCTTGGTGGTTTTTTTGGGATTTTCTTTATGATTAATTCCTTCATAAACCTATCTAAACCCTCATTTAAGGATTTTACAAATGAGTCAAACAATTTATCTTTAATGAAACATATTGATGTTTCATGTCCTTGCAAAATTCTTTCCTCAATTTTAGGTGGTGGAAAATAAAATGGGTCCTTAGATTTTGTATGTGAAGAAAGGTCCTCCAATCTTAAAGATGACATGGCTAATTATGTTTTTATTTTAAGATTTATTAAGGTAGGAAAGTATTTGGTGTGAGAAAGAATTTGATGTTTCAATTTGGACCAAATTTAGACCACTAAATTAGGGAATATATTTTGTCTAAAAATAAATTTCAAAGAATTAACCCTATCTAAATTTTTGATAAGCTTTCCAAAAATGTAATTTTTTTTAAACATTTCCAAAAATTGCAGCCTATAGAGCAAAATAATGAAAGCTTTGACTAAAATTTGACCATTAAATTAAATATTTAATTTTTGATAAGCTTTCCAAAAATGTAAATTTTTAAAAATAATTCCAAGAATTGCAGCCTATAGAGCAAATTAATGAAAAAACATAAAATATTAATAACTTTTAAAAAACTTACCTTTGAAGTCTAATTTTTTTTTCAAAGCTTATCTAATGCATACCTCAAAACCCAAAAAAATTAAGATACAAATTCGTACTAGTTTGGAAAATTTGGTTTGAAACAAAAATGTTGGCCCAAATCATACTCTAATACCATTTGTTATCAAATAACTTGCACAATAAAAGAATATAATAGGAATATGTTGCAAATACTTGATAATAATATGTCTAATCCACTTCAAGGGGGATACCTCCAATATTCTTCAATAAGAACACAATACTCAACATCATGATAATAAACTACATATGCCTCCTATATGTACCATACTTATGCTTAGGATATCACCCAAGCCAACCTAGATAGCCCTATATAAGCCTTAGGCCAACCTAAATAACTAAATAACAATATGATAATGATAACATGCCTTAATTAAGAGTTAAGGTAGCAACAAGCCGACTACTCATAACACTATACACACTATAGAGGTAGGGGCATAACATTTCCCTCCTAATTACAAAAGCATCATCCTCAATGCTAACTTTTTTTTTTCTTCTTCATTCTTGTTCATGCTCTTGTTCTTGCTCTTGCTCTTTCTCTTTCTCTTGCTCATGTTCTTGTCCTTTCTATTTCTCTTGCTCTTTCTCTTTTTCTTGTTCTACTTCTTGTTCTTTTTCTTTTTCTTCTTTTTTTGTGGCTACTTTTTGTTGTGAAGAAGTTTTAGAAAGATAATTTTGCAATAAATCACACAAATGAAGTAAAAATACTCTGAAATTGTTTATGTAACTTACCAAGGCCTAGGTAGCATTTTCCCAAAAATATCTCCCAAAAATTAGGTGTTTTGCAGCCTTGAGAGCGAATTTGTTGGAAACACTAATTCTACAATAAATCACTTAATTATGCTCCAATTACTCTAAAATTTTTACTATAGGCTTTTATCTTACTTTTCAAAAAACCCACTAAAAATTAGGAAGAAATTCAGCAAGATTGGGAAGATATGTGCTTTCCAAATAAATTGGCATAAACCCTAATTCTACAATAAACCAATCAATTCTGTTCCAATTCCTCTAAAATCTGGATTGTAGCTTCTTGAATATTCTCTTCAAAAACCCTTTAAAAATCAGACACAAATTTGCCAAAATCTAGTAGATATGAGTTTCACAAAATGACCTCCAAAATTGAACTAAAATGCCTTGTCGTCACAATGCCAAGATCATGCTCTAATACCACTTGTTATGATATTTCTTGGAAATATTTGTAAAAATTAGAAATATAGCAGACCACTTCAAGGGGGTGACCTCCAATAATCGGATAATATATGAATTCAATATTGTATGATATGATGATATGGGAAAGAGTTGTCTTCCTTATTTATAGGCCAAACTATGTAGGGATATACCCCTTCATCCTAATTAAGAGGTATTAGTGTATTAACTAATATTTATGTTAGGGTTAAGCATGCTACAAGTGCTTATCCTTATGAATATATAATATATACTTAGGAATATATCATATTATGATCACAACATTTTCACATGATGTAACCAATCCAATTAGAGAGTTTCCAAAAATATCACAAAATTCTTCTCTTATTTCATTTCTACCAAGGATCCTAGGGAATGAATACAAACTCTTGATTGTCATTGTTGACATCCAAAATGACAACACAATGTTGTATTCTCTACTATGATGAATTGTGGGAGTTTAGTGAATACCAGGATCCCACTCCTTTGTGCAAAGCCAATTCCATATATGAGTAAAGGAATCTAGATGTCCATCACTGCAGGTTATATCTCTCAGTTCTTTAAGCATCAAGCTCCTCAGAGCAACTATATCCATTTTATCTTCAAGTAGGGTGGGATGACAACTTAGTGAACATGTCCATTGTTCTCTAATGTCCATGTTGGTCTCTCCTAGATCCATCATGTGCAAACCAAAAGTCTCCTCATGACTACAAACTAACCCATCAATGAACTCGTCGATCTTGGAACAAGGGAGTTTGAATGTTTCCTGGTCAACTTCCATGTGGTCGATGTGTATCATCATAGAATTTCCTTGATAGACTCGCAATTCCTCCTCATGGGGGTCAATCTTAGAAAATTCATTCTTCACAATAGCATCACATGGTCCCATCATTTCCATACATTGCAATTCATTATTACATGGTTCAATTATTTCCCTACCAGGCATCATCTGCCATTACTGACACATCTTCAAGACTTCAACACATAATATTGGCTCTTCTTCTTATATGGGTTTAGCGATTTCTTGTGATTTTGATTCTAACCCTTCTTTTGCTACCACTAATGATTCTCTTGGTTCTTGCTCCTTGATCTCCTCCTTAGCCATTTTTCTTATGTATTCATATAGACCTCTTTTGTTGGGAAACGGGTACCTGAGTGCTTTCACATACTCATCAAAGGGAACACAAGCTTTTGCATGATCTAACAAACTTTAATATCGGTTAATAATTTTAGAGGCCTCAAGTTTGTACAATAATTACTACATAAGATCCATGTTTTCTTCCTTTTGTAGACTTTCAAGTATTTTTTGACTAGAATGTATCCAACATTTTAGCTTTACCCCACAGGCTGGCCCCACAGGTTGGCAAGATTGTTGCGCTTTGATACCAATTGTAATGTCCCTTTCTAGAACATTTCTTATTTTTTCCTTAAAACAATATTTCTAATTCTAAAATGTTAATTGCATTTATATTTATAAATATAACTTAATCAAAGCATGAATTTTATAAAAATATTTAATTTTTTCACTTATAATTTTGAAAAGAATCTTATCTTGATTTTCTGCTAAGTTTCTTCTTCCAACTTGCAGCTATTCTTCCTTAATGTTTGTCCTTGATATCTAAACAAGTTAAGGGTTTCCCAATAACTTGATAGGAGAAATTAAGGGTTATTGTCCTTAAATCTCTTAATTTTCCTTGGAGGGTTTTTGTCCTCTTTGAATGTAATATTTACTTGCAAAGTCACATAATATTTATTTCCAATTGATTGATCACCTCTTCTCATTAAATGATCTCCCTCATATATCTTATTGCTTCATGAGACACAACCCTTCATACACCTTTTGACTTTTGATAAACTATAATTTTAATTTTAATTTAATCATTCTTTAAACCCAATCACAGATATCTTAGTTTAGGCACCATTTTTAATCTCCTTTAATTACCTTCCTTACAACTAGTTTACGTATTAGCGAATTACCTTCTTGTATTGGGTGAATGTCTTATAAATTTGAACATGCCATGTTTCAGGTTGCTGAGCAAGTTTCTCAAAATGTGAATTGGCTTATTTTGAAATGGGACATTACAAATGCTAATTGACTAAATCAAACACTTCACAACAAAATGGAGTGGCTGAAAGGCGTAACAAGACTATCATGGAGATGGCATGATGCACAATGCACAATAGGAGCATGTCCTACCAATACTAAGGAGAAGCTATGAACACAATAGTTTATCTCCTAAAGAGGAGTCCTCACAAAGCCTTGTAAAATATCACACCGAAGGAAGCTTCATCTAACAACAAACTTGAGGTAACATCTTTTCATGTTTTTGGTTCAGCAACATATTTTAGTTACTCGACACAAAAGGCATAAGCTAGATTCCAAAAGTTTCAAATATTTCTTTGATGCCTATAGTAAACATTGTAAGGCATGCAAACTCATTGATGTTTCTACTAACAAAGTCATAGTTAGTTGGGACATTGATGTAAAATAAACAAAGCCATATGTTTCTATTATTCCACAATAGGTCAATAAAGTTACAAAATCTATGTAATGTCCCCTTTTGGGATCACCTTATATTTTGCCTAAAACCACAATTCCAAATGAAACCAATAGCAGATTGTAGTTAAAGATATAATTCAAACTTAAAATTGAGATGATGTGAGTCTGGTTATGGAAACCTGCAACCATGTTAGATGAATATGGCAGACATAATCCATGAAATACATTTAGTTCTAAGTCTAAGAAAGATTATATATAACAAAATAACGAGTCTCAAGGAATTAGTGGGCTCAACCATAACGAGGAGGACATGATGAGGCATCAACCATAACGAGGAGGACGTGATGAGGTGCCCCAAGTATCCTCTACCCTAGGCCCAACAGCAAGACCTTATCCTCTATGGCCTCATGTGGTCCTTAACCGATGGTCCTCAACCATCATCATGAGGTGGTGTACCTAGTGAGGGCTTTACACTGTTCCCCTCCATCGCACCAAACCCTCCTCTTATGATTGAAGATCCCTTTTTATTTACTTCAACAATTGATTCAAGTGGGGATAGTTGGGAGGCTGCAATAGGGTGTCTTTGATCCTCAACTCTAGGCCCAAGGATAGGACCTTATCCTCCTTGGCCTCATGTGGTCCTTAACCAATGGTCCTTAACCATCATCATGAGGTGGTCTCATGTGGTCCTTGTTGCAAGGTGTGTGGCCTTGGTCTCCTTGTGTTGTGCAGCGCAACACTCGAGTTTGTGACATGGCTTAACCGCCTCTCATGGATTCACTAACTCTTGTGGTTGTATCGAGCATTAACAGGTCAATATTTTGGTGCAACGGCAACCGTCTATGCAACAATTGGTATCTGAGCCTGGGTCATGGGTTCGAACCCCTCGTCTACGCTGGGGCGGGGGGGGGATTGTTGTAAGGTGTGTGCCCTTGGTCTCCTTGTGTTGTGCAACGCAGCACTCAAGTTTGTGGCATGGCTTAACCACCCCTTGTGGATTCATTAACTTTGGTGGTTGTATCGAGCATTAACAGGTCAATCTTTTGGTGCAATGTCAACCGTCTATGCAACAATCCTTAACCAATGGTCCTTAAGCATCATCATGAGGTGCCACTCCTAGTGAGGAATCATTCGCAATTCCCCCTCCTTGCAGTCTTGCCTCATCCCTTCATGACCAATTATTGCCAAACCAAGATCATATCACTGTTCATAATATCAGTAATATAGGCTACATTGGCACATATATCAGTATTTTAATTGGTGTGTGTGTGTGTGTGTGTGTGTGTGTGTTTACATCTACATTTATCTATTAAATAAGCATAGACAACTATCTTTGCATACCATAGGGATGGATTATTTTATTGTTCTGATTTGAACCTGTTGCGATGATGTATGCTTCAACTATTAACAATGCCCAGATCTGATCCTTTATGCCTGGGCTGCGAGTGTACTCTGGAGGGTGTTTTTTGCTTTAATGTCTAGGAGAATAATGCTTCTTGCTTGATCAGTTCTGTTTCAGAAGATACTGCTTAAAGAGAGATGAATAGATTAGATCAAATAAATAATTACTAATAAGGATTAATAATTGTTGAAAGCATCATTATTGCATAATTGTATAATATATATATATACATTAAGCTTACTTCCCTTATTGATTTATCCTTTTCCATATATCAGACTTCTTATTTATTTCTTGTCTTCGTTGTTGTTCCTATATCTCTGTTAGATCTCCTTGAACCAACTTCTTCTTCTCACATATTAAATCTGAGTATATTAGTATTTCTGTTGCTATGCTCAGGACATGCTCCTCCTGTTTCTCCCTTATTCGCTGTTTATATCTCTGTGTTTTTATCTCTTTATTTGCTCTTCATACATCTGTGTTTTTGTCTCACTATATTCCCTTCTCCCTCCAACTCATTCATTTTATTCACTTTATATCCCCATGAAGGGATGCCTCGGTTCAAGGGGAGGTGGCTTTTAATTATCATTATGTCCCTTTGCTAATCGTTGCCTTTTCTTAATGAATCGTTGTAATAACTTTAATTGCTACTTACTAATATTCTCTGCTGTTTTGTTTCTTTATCCTCTTTCTTCCCTATTCTTGGCCGATCTTAAGCAGATATATTTATGTGATTATCTTTTGAATTTCTTACTAAGGTGGTCGGCCAGTATTTGATGTAATGTATATGTCCTCCCACAGACTTGGTCCGCCAGCATTAAGGGTTCGACCATTCTATATATATATATATGTTCATTAATATATTTTATGTTTCCTTGTTTTATTATATTTATTTTCTATATTAGTTTATATGTATATTTTATATTATAATAATAATTATAATAATATCAAATATATTTTGTATTGTTTGATATTTATATCATTATATTCAATAATTACAATTATAATATTATCTTATGATAATTATGATTATAATAATATTAAATTGCTAATACTCCTCTTAATATATTTTAATATGTATTTTATTTATTTACATTTCAATGGTTTATATCTCAGTGTTACAATTTTGGGGGCATGACAATCTAGTGTTGTGATGTTGTTGCAAGATGAACCTTCTAATTTCTCATCTACTCAAGTGCATCCATCTTTGGTTGATTCTTCTCCTCTCATCTATTGTAGGCACAAGATGGTGTATCCACTATGGCTCATGCAAATATTTCTCTCCACTTTTGCACATCTCAAGAGCAGTCTACTAATGTATGACTAAACCTCTTGATCCTATCAAATTTTAGGGCAAACTTGGTATTGTTCCCAGTTTAGCCATTAATGGGGATATAAGAATAACATTACTTATTGCTAATGTGTTATAATAAGTGGTATCTTTAGTTATGCTGGTGTAAACATGTTTTTGTAACTACTGTGTTATAACTACAATCTTTTTAGTTATCTATTTTTATTCTATTTCAATAATATGATGTGCTCTCTCTCAAAGTCGATATGCCATTTTCATTCAATCTATTTTCTTCAATATTATCAACAAAATCAAATTAGCCAAAAAAATACACATTTTTAGCTTGAGCCCCTCATGTAAAAATTCAGAAAGTTATTAAAATTAACTTGCAAATACAAATATCATCCTATCTCAAATTAAATTTCACAAAAAATGCACTTCTTAGTCTTAAGTAGTCAATTCTAAAATTTGAACAACATAGTTTAGTTGGAAAAATGAGTCTATGGCTTAACACAAAAAATTTGAACAATTTATAAGGTAAATGGGAAAAAAAAATCCCTTGTGGCCTTTTAAAATTCTTCAAGTTGATAATGAGATCTACACTTCAAAGAACAAAGTTTAAACAATGTATAAAGTAAATGAAAAGAAATACACTAGCGAGCTTCAACAATTCCTTAGCTTGATCACAAGGTTGAAACCTTGAAGGCTTAAGTAGAAAGTCTATCCATGTAATGTCCCCTTTTGGGATCGCCCTAAATCTTGCCCTAGAATCACAAGTTCAATTGAAACAAGAGTAATATAGTTAGATTTTATACTTTACCAATAAATATGTCCTTAGCTAAACCCTGGAATAGGTCCTACAATCATGTTAGATAACATATAATTCTACCAATGATTCAACAAGAGTTAAAGTACATATAATGCATATATATTATCAATTATTCCAATCCATTTGGATAAATCATTTAAGAAATCAAGAAACAATAGTGTTATTCCCATAGTCCACCATGATGGGATAGGAGAGGAAGCATGTTAGGGTTCCCTAACTTCACCACATCTAATCCCAAGAATGTTGAGTAACCATACTCGACCCCCTAGCCCCAAGTGGCAGGAACTCTTGTTGCCCCAACATGAGGTGGGCTACTTAGAAGGGGAAGACACACCTGCATCCCTTACATTACTCCTCAATACGACACCCTAACTTCACCACATCTAAGCCCAAGAGTGTGGAGTATCCATACTCGACCTCTTGGCCCCAAGTGGCAAATACAAATATCATCCTATCTCAAATTAAATTTCACAAAAAATGCACTTCTTAGTCTTGAGTAGTCAATTCTAAAATTTGAACAACTAACATAGTTTAGTTGGAAAAATGGGTCTATGGCTTAACAACTAACAAATATCATCCTATCTCAAATTAAATTTCACAAAAAATGCACTTCTTAGTCTTGAGTAGTCAATTCTAAAATTTGAACAACTAACATAGTTTAGTTGGAAAAATGGGTCTATGGCTTAACACAAAAAAATTGAACAATTTATAAGGTAAATGGGAAAAAAATCCCTTGTGGCCTTTTAAAATTCTCCAAGTTGATAATGAGATGTAGACTTCAAAGAACAAAGTTTAAACAAAATTTCTTAGCTTGATCACAAGGTTGAAACCTTGAAGGCTTAAGTAGAAAGTCTATCCAACACCTAGGTAAATAGGAAAAATTACTCTAGTGAAGGCTTGAAGTACAAAGTCTCTACTACATCTAAGTAATTGGGGAGAAGTATGCTAATGCACTCCTCACTCTAAAATTAGAATGAGATACAAGGTAAATGGAAAGAAATGTCCTAGTGGGCCCCATAGTTTGTAAGGACCTTGCATCACATCGCACACACATAGCCCATCAAACCTTGGCCAACATGCCATACAAGCATCCTACGCCAACAATACGAACATGTGCCACATGGTTGTCTAGACAATGTCATGTCATCCAAGGGCTAGACCATTTATTAGTTAACATGTTGACATCAACATGCCCTAGGGAAGCTTGTCCCTCACCATTTGAGCTTTCAATTACACAATGCAATTTCAAGTGGCCATAACTCAACCGTATGGACTCTAATTGAGGTCAAATTTTTTGACCCTAGCTATTGTTTCAACAAATACACAACAATAACCCTCTTTTCTACATTCATTGCCCCAATTTGCAATTTCTCATAAAAATTTTGCTATCCAATCCTCATTTATGAACTCCTTTTTGGGTGCTATTACTTTTAAAGTGTGAGATTTTTTGTAAACTTTGCATTGATGTTATTTATTTGTTCTCCTCTACCAAGACTATTTTTTCAGTATCCTAGCATTTTTTAAACTATAAAATCTTATGAAATTATTAACAAGAACTATAAATCACACCACTTATAAAGTGCCACTCTCGTTCTTGTCTTAGAAGTTTATGCAAATCATTAATGGGGGTCTTGTAATCAATGAATTGGCATAGAGTTCCATTCTAGGGGGGTTTCAATCATGTAATTTCCCAAGATTGATTACCCTATCTCTTTTGACTAATTCTTGAGCCAAAGCATCTTGAAAAATAAAATGCATGTTCAAACAAAAATGACAATGTGTCTATATGTTTCCAAGGATATTATACATCACAAAGCATACGAAGTGCCCTTGCACTACTTGGACCATAATTAGAAAGTTGTATGGAAATCTTGAACCTCCATCTAACCGTAATGAATCCTAATCCTTGAAGAATCTTGTGCATTTGGATGATATTGAAACAACCACTAATCCTCCTCCTAATGCCCTAACTACAAATGTTCATACTCTCATAGCCAATATGAGCAAATCATAGGATAAGAAATGTAGTCATATAAACAATCAAGTTACAAAGACATGCATTGATTCTCCACCATTCCATGCTACTTCTACTAAATTAAGATTTGTCCCTCTAAAGGCATGCAATGATTCTTCTCAATAGGATAATTCATATATGCCTAATACACTGCACTGAAGTGCTTACTTGATAGACCTTTCATGTTTGTTTGTTGAATCTCACCTTTTTGATCTAGAGGACACCATTAAGGGCCTGGTTTTCCCCTTTGGCACCTATTGTATCTCATCTTCCACATGCCTTTGGGTTGTCACTTTCTATAGTAGTTGGGACTCTTGATCAAAGATTGACATCACTTAGCACTAATGCAAAGACCAATGAACATATTCCAAAGTTGATAATCCTATTTTTTCTTCTCTCATATTCTTTCATGGATTGGGAAGAACTTTTGCATGCAACTATGCGACCGACTCTTCCTAAGGGAAGAAACATTGCTCCGCAAAAGTGGATCTTTCTAATGTGAAAGGCAACACATTGGAGAGGGACTACCTAGTCTCTCTCTTCATATTCTCTCTCTTATAGGGGGTTTCTCTCTCAATTTTTGGAAGAGTATCTTTGTACATAACAAGGCCTTGTTGCAAAGACCCATTTCTATTTCTCACTAGATTGCACTTACGGGGGGTGTTAGTGTAATATTATAATTCACCTAGTACATAGGTACTTAGCATGGCCTTGTTGCAAAGATCCAATTCTACTTCTCACTAAGTTGCACTTAAGGGGGGTATTGGTGTAATATTGTACTATGCCTACAATATAAACTATTCTAAGTGTAATATTGCACCTATTTATTAAATTCATTTAGGATGATGGGATAGATAATAAAGACATGTATCACCCTTGATTTAAGATCATCAAGTACCACCACTGCCCCATCAATTCTTGATTGGTGGCAACAAGGTGTTGTTTTTGTCTAATCAAGAGCCACCTTTACTTCATTTGACTGAGTTAACTCATCTTCTAACTAGGCATTAACTCCTGACCTCATACTTGTGTCATTCTAATTCACTCATCCAAAAGGCCTACATCATTCTCTCTATTCTTTGTAATGTTTCTCCAGCTCAATTGAAATAGACTAGCATTATTATCTTTCTGGTTTTGTGACTAATTCATAGACATTAAGTCTTAGGCATATTTTGTTCATCCTAAAAAGTTTGACAGAAAAACATTGGAGTACAAAGTGTAAACAGCAAATTGGAGTACAAAGTGTAAACAACAAATTGGGGTGCAAAGTGTAGACAACGAATGAGGTATGCCTGTGTGAATTTCGGTAAAGGGATCTTTACAGCCCTGATTGGGTCGGATTGCCTGAAACAGAACCATTTTATCTTTCCAATAAGTAAAATATAATGGAATACACCTTGTAGCCAAAAAAAATTATAACACTGAAAGACATAATTTAAGAGTGAAGAAATGAAATGAAATAAAAGTTTTTATTGACATCCACAAGACCCAACAACCTATGGGACCCAGGATATGAAACGACACTGCCATGCATATAAGCCCCAACAGATGGCTGAACTTATTAACTCCGAAAGTAAGGAAAAAAACATATTAATTATTATGAAAATTTATTTCAGACCAAACCCTATAACGAAGATGAGGTTTTACCCGCGCAGGCCATGTAAGAGAGAGCGGCAAGGGCGCCACGCTTGGTCATGGCGGTGCCCTTCCAGGGAGTTTGTTGTTTGCTTGCGTCTGCATCGTCCGTTGTGATGGGCAACAAGCGATCCTTGTCCGCTGCGATGTCCATGGATCGAATCCCTCTGCTGCTCCCTGAGGCTTCAATTCGCTCGCGATACATAGGTGAAGGAGCCCTGAATCATATACGTTAATTTAAATTGGCATCCTACAGATAAAACCTACGGAACCTGCCGGACAAGCTCCGCGCCTGTTGCCTCGTTCAACGTGTTTGCAAATGTCGTGAATTCAATTATCACAAGGTAACTTTTCGTGGGTTCAGCCTCCTCTGGTTGCTAGTTTTTTAAGTGTTTTTTTAGTTGTAATTTACTTGTAGGTTCTATCCTTTGACCGGGGAAGCCGGAAGGGACGGTTTAGAAAATTGTTGTGGAATTAGAAATTTTGCTTTTAATGTGTTTTTTTAAACGGGAACGGCAGCACCTGCTGCGTTGTTGTGTTTGCCAATAGGTTTTTCTATAAAAACATGTTGGAATAGTTGTTTTTAACTTCATTTTGAATAGTTTATGTTCCATTTATCTCATGTGAGATGTACTCGGCAAATTACAATTTATAAAATATGTGTCAATAAGTTTTATTTAAAAAAATTATGGAATTGTTTGATTTTATTATTATGTTATATTTATTACGTCAAGAAGGCATTTAAAATGGCATATAGGGGTTAGTAAATGTGTGTACATAAAAACATGAGATTAAATTTTGGACACAAAAAAAATCATCATCGTTAATAGCTAGATAATAATAAAAGAGTTGGCCATAAAAATATGAGACCAAATTGTAATAAAAATGATAACCATTCACTTTAATATACACAATAATAAAGATAATGTGCTTAAATCTCATTTGCAATTAAAATCATAGTCGTTAAATGCAAAATATTTAATGAGTCAATCGATTCATTTGTCGTAACCCTAATGCATGTCTGTGTTTGCCCTAAATCTTAAACCACATCTTTTCTTTATGTTATACTTCGACTACTTTCCTTCATTTTGGACTAACCGGGTTTGAGGAAGGAGATGCTTAGGTGTGTTTGCAAGTTGCCAAAGGTGAAGGCCACTGAGTCTGCATGAATATTGCAACTTCCACCCACGCTATCTTTCTATTTATTGTGGCTTATGCTTGGCTAAGAGGAACATGGGGTCATGACCCCCCTATTTTTTGCTTGACATGTGAATGAATGAGATGGATGGATAGGCATTTGGGGAGATGCAAGAGAGTAATGCTTCTTAGGAGGTCATCATTGATTCACCATTGAATTTACCCCTACTTTTATCATTCTCTATTATTTTCCTATTATTCTATGTTGTATTGTAGGTTTGTCCCTTTTTTGGGCAGCGACTTTATGTGATGGATGTGGATGACCATTCCATAGAGGTCACACACTAATTTTATTGTTATCTATTTATATATTATTCTCTTTTGTTATGCTCAATGTTTGGTTCAAGAGGTGATATTTTATCTAACCAATATAGCAAATTTCCTACTATAAATAAATCTTAAATAATTTATTTTTTTTTCTTTTCAAATAAAGACCTATACTACTATACAAATCTTCTCATGTGGTTTTCTTAAATCAAGAGCATGTCATACAATACTTATAACACAAACGTTTGCTATTTCTCTGACTTGTTGCATGTGTGTGGATTAAGTAGAGCATGAATGGCTATTCTTTTGTATTGGTGGGAGTGGTGTCTTGTACTCGTCTAGGCATTCCAAGAATTTTGGTTTTCCATCTCAAATTTGAACAAGTTGATCGTGATTGTCTACATGGTTAGAAATTCATGTATTCGATGGGATTTTGGATGAATATTTATCTTTGTTGATGGAAAATAAGTCATATGGATATGTTTTTTATCATATGAGAATATTTTTTACTTGCAATTAGCAATTCTTATTTAATCTCATTATCACCTCAATCAAGTTTTGTTGAATTCATTTGTCCATATTAATGCTCATGGATTCTACATTCAACAAAGTTCATTGGAACACAATTGTTGCTTCCAATATAGATTTTTTTAAATTGGTCTATGATGGGAATTGAAGATTTATTCTTTAATTTGAAGTTTTAGAAATTATTGATTTTGATATAAAATTCTAGAAGATGTTCATTAGATAAAAATATTTTTTTGAACCCTATTAATGGGGTTCAGCGGGATGATCATGTTGTTAACCCAAGACTGGGAGTGGTTTGGAAAGCACTTGAAGGAGGGTGGATAAAATTTAACTTTGATAGTGTGACAAGAGGTAACCCAAGGGAGAGAGGAGCAGGGTGCACAATTAGAGATCACAAGGGATCAATTTTGGTAGAGAAATCAGTTTACTTGGGGAAAGGAACCAATAACAAGGTCGAATTTAGAGCTGCATTAATAGGAAGTCAATGTGCAAGGAAGGAAGAAGTTAAGAAAATCCACTTAGAAGGTGACTCACTAGTAACAATAAATGTGATTCGTCAAGGTTGAACATGCGCACTAGAAACTTAGAAAATGGATGGAACCTATAATGCAAATATTAAATGGGTTTGAAGAGTTTAAAGTGTTGCACATCTATAGGGAGGGGAATGAAGTGGGCGATGAATTGGCCAAAAAGGCCATAGTGGAGGGGGTGGCAGTACAATCACAAATGGAATGATCCTAGGCAGAATGTGAAACAAGGCCATTATGCCCTTGGATGGTGAGTAATGATGTGGGGAGATGTGTGGAGATTTAGACTCGTGGGAGGCGATCGAGTAATGATGTTTTAGCTTTGAGGGTAAAACATGAGATATTTTAAGACATTAAATCCCATCAGTGGTAGGTCAAATTATAATTTGCAAATGATGTAGTGGAAGGAAAATGGACATGTTGATAAGAATGGAGGGCCAAAGAAGAAAAATGTCTTTTTTGGGGGAGATTTCAAAGAAAAGATTGGGGGTCATGTTTAAAAAAAGGTATGGTTTGATCTTGCACACGATAAAGATGGTGCTAGGGAAAGATTTTTTGGGGGTCGATTAAAGATATAGGGTGAATTCGGATATTTTGGTCATGTTCCTTACATAGTGCAAAATATAGGGGAGTCGAAGGAAATGGCGAAGGCACTCTGTAGAAAGTTAATATGAAAAAAATTATTTGGGTGGTTTAGAGGATGTTTTTAATAATGTAGAAAATGGGAGGTGGTTCCATTATTGAAGGACTACTACCTCATACATAAGTGAGAAAAGGCACCTAAGTCCTACCCGCTCATCTTTGTTGAGGATCCTTTGTTGGTTCCTAAATTCAAAAATATGGTGCAAAAGAGTATCTTGTTCCTCAAATGAATTCTAGGGTTTTCACTAAATGGTGGGTTGGGGTGGTTGCAAGAGTATATTCGAGAGGAAAGGTTGGTGGAAGCATATGGGATGGAAAATTGGAGTGGGGTCTATAACGTCGCAGACTTGGTGACTGAGGAAGGAGAATTGGTTGTGAGAACCAATAGTGAATGGGAAGAATGACACTGAAACTAGATAGGTGTGGGATTAATGGGTAAGAGGATAGGTGGCATCACCACAAGCCACATTTTGTAGCCCAATTTTGGGTAATACGGGCTGCATAGCATAATAGTATAGAATTATACTCCAATTTTGGATCAGGGGAGCTAGACATAGGTTGTAGTTAGGGTTTATGATAATGGTTTGAATATTGTTTATGCTCTTGTTTTGTCTCAGTAGAGTTTGTCATGTGTTTTGTGGAGGACTGTTAATTGGCCTCCAACTACTATTCCTTGTAATGTTCATATTTCTAGAATATTAATACATGGGTACAACCCCATATGGTTGCTTTGAACTGATAAAAAAAAATTGAAATAACCTTAATCAAAACCAATATTTTTAATATTATTCTTCCATTAATTTATATAATTCTCAACAAATAAAAATTAGTCACTTTTATTATAAAATTTTATTTAATATTTTAAATAAAAATAATAATTTTTTAATTTAAATAACATCTAAAAAAAATTCTTTACATATTCACATATTTGAAAGTTTATTCATGTTTGTGGGGCTTATCTCTTCTACCATGACTATAGTGTGCTCAAGGATAACAAAAGTAGTTCAAGAGTTATTCTACTTCTTTCTTACCTTTGTACAATCATTTATAATGCAACTTTAAATCCTCACAACTATGTATATATGAAAGTTCTAAAAGCTATCATGAAAAAGTTCAAATTAGTGGGCCTTAAATCTCATAATGAATAAATATTGTGGCAATCCAAGGTTGTAAATGCAAGCTAAATTTCATAATAAATAAATATTGTGACATAATGAACTTTATTTTGTAAAGATTTTAAAGTTGTAATAATAGTAAGACTTTTCATAACATTCCTTGTTTACCATTATTTATAATAATATAAAATTATATATATAAATAAAATTAGGGTCAAACAAATTATATTATAAATATATAAATATTATATTCAATAAATATATTTATAATAAAATATTATATATTTTGATTATATAATATTAAATTTATCTAATATAATCATATAAAATTAAATTAAAATAGGGTTAAATATACTAATAATAAATCTATATAATTACTATATAATAAAATATAAATTATGGCTAAATTAAAATAATATATCTAAAAGGCATATTTATGGGTGTAAGATAAAGTTTTGGTTAGTGGATAAATTAGGGGTAGGATAAGATTTTCAATTATGGTTCAATAAGGTTTAATGTTCATTTATATTTATGATGAAGATTTAATTAAAATAAGTATATTAAATTATATTAATATTTTTAATTTAATATATTTATTCTAACAAACGAGAAGAAGATATAGTAAATGAGGTAATTAATCTATCAAATCACCAATCAAAGTTAATATCTTAAGAACTATTATTAACAAAAAGAGATTGCTTTATATTAGACTTAACAAAATAAAGTTCTCCACATGATATGAAGACACACAATAACCATAATAATTGATGTTCAATTTATATAGGCATAATATTAAATTTATATTTGTTGAAAAAAAAAATGTATGACACCCTCCACATGCAAATGTATCAAAAGCATCCAAATGAGGCATGGTTCCTAAATGGTTACTAAAATCCCAATACTTCTTTATGTTCCAAGCTTCATACCATATTTGAATATTTGCATCATATTCTAAGCTAACCATTTTATAATTGGAACTTGCAAACTGTAGTAATCTAAATAAACTAAAATCCTCACAAGATGTAAAATTGGTCCTCAAGAATGGAACATATGCCAATTAAATTTTATCTTATCCATCTCTACGAAGGCATTTTGTTATCTACATATTGACACCAATTGATTTTTAAAAGCCTAAACATATTGGCTTTCTTGGAAGAAATGGTAACGCACATCATTGATGAAAGCATTTATTTTGGAATAATGCTTGGAGATGGAATAAATGGTGATGAGTATGATTGATGAAAGCATTTATCTTTTAGTTCTGCTTGTAGCTTCTCCATTCTATCCAATTTCTCTTGTAACTTATCGGTTCCATCCAATTTCTCTTTCATTTCTACCTTCAAGGAAGGTACCTCAAGTTCATAATTTAATGTTCCATTCTATCCAATTGCTCTTGTAACTTGTTGGTTCCATCCAATTTCTCTTTCTTTTCTACCTTCAAGGAAGGTACCTCAAGCTCATAATTTAATGTTCCAAAATAATTTATCCCTGGGGCTCCATTGGTGCAATAAACTTATCTTTAGAAGATTCCAAATTTGATGGATCCTATTTGTTCTTAAGAATTCCCTCTCCTTTCTTGCCCTTTACCAAATTTTGTGGGGTTGTAACTTTGTTTATAGAATTGTCTAAATTTTTATGATTTTCACTTTTATCATCTATAATAATCTACCTTTCATTTATAATAAAATGATCCACAATTATTCGTAGTGAAGGTTCTTCTTCCTCAAGAGCATGAATTATGTTCCAGTTCTACAAAAAAAATGATGATGACATAGATTATGCTAAGGACCTGTACCTACATATACACACAGTTTTACACAGTATAGATATAGTTGATGGTATTTCAATAGACGCTTCCACACTCACAATAATTTTTGAAAATCTATAGCCATTTTCTAAACATAATAAATATAATTTTCTCTCTGTTACTGAATGTCATGAACAACAACTGCCTTACAAGAATTAGGTTGCTCAAACTCTAGTCACTTGAATCAACACATTACATGTTCATTCTGGAGTATAAAATTTAACTACATGAAAGATAACATTAATATTTATCATTTGGACATTCAATTTATAGTTTGGTCATGGCTATTATTGTATAGCCTTGAGTTTTAACTATTTTAATGATGCCAAACAACTAAAATACAAATGTAAAAACACAAGGAACACCTCAAAAGATTAGCCTAAGGAATTGTTAACACAAAGAAAAATAGATGAAATTGTGCAAGTGCTTATACCTTCTCCATGTTGATGAATCCCTTGGTTGGCCCTTGATGTTTAAGATCCTTGTGTGCTCCTTGGATGGCTATGCAAGATGAGCAATGTGTGATAGAATGCAATGTTAATGGCTAGAATGACTTAACTAAGTGAGAGGAAATGCTTGTGAATTAAGTGCTCAAAATGACAGCATGTGGGTGTAAAAAAGACTAAGTGTTGAAAATGCCTTAGAAGAGGGGTATTTATAGAGGAATTTGAATTCTCTAGAGAATTCAATGGTTGAGATTTAGCCACCAAGGCCAAGATGAAGGGCTATGGTGAGTTGAGGACTCACAAGCCCTCACATCTTGACATGTGGAGGGTGAAGTGGCTTAGGATGTGATGATGTGTAAGTGAGGTGGAAGGGAGGTACATGATGTGGAGGAAGGACAAGTACTTTGTAAGTACTTTGATGTGACCTTTCAATGATCACATGGGGAAGGGGAAAGCTTTGGGAGAATAAAAGTGAATTTTAAATTCATAGTGATTGGAAGAATCTAGTGGATAAGACAAGGTTCCCAAAAGGTGGGAACTTGCCACATGTGAGTGATGTGACAAGTCAAATGATTCTAGAAGACTTGCATGGGAAAGAGGAAAACCTTGGAAGGATAAATGTGAATTAAAAATTCACATGGGGAAGAGAGGAATCTTGGGTGAATAAAAAGGAATTAAAAATTCCTTGGGGGATGGGGAGAGTTGACCAAGGTACTGATTAGGCTTAACTAATCAAGAATCAAAGGATAATTAGCTGCATGAGGATTAAAAGCCAACTTGCAAAATTTGAGGATGTGACACATCCTAATCAAGGATTAGGCATGTGCACACCCCTAATGAAGAGATTAAGGATGGATTAGGATTAGGATTAGATGAAAATGATGTGGGGGATTAAATAAATGTATTATTTATTTAATTCATTTGATGGAAGGATTAGAGAGAAGGTATTTAATTATTTAACTAGATACCCAGTGGACTTGGCAGACTAAGGGTATTAATTAAATAATAGTAATATTACTTAATTAATGCAAATACCGTGGATGTTTAGACAGTAAAGGATAAATTTGATAAATTAAGTGTCCAAATTTGGTGTCTACATCTTTGCCCCTCCTTGAGATGGTGTTAAAAGCAGCATCTTTCAAAGAATATTAAACATGTTCCAAATAAGATGGTTAGATTGGAAAAGATGCCTCAGTCATTCACGGAGTGACTATGAAGAAATATGATGGGGGTGAAGATGAAGGTCAGGGATGAGGATGCCTCCTTAAGAGGACATGCGGGTTCAAGAGAACGCGGGTGTGCTCTTGAAATGGATGAGATGATGAAATGGGAGATGAAGAAGATGATGAAAAGGGATGGGTATGAAAGAATGAAAAGGTGATAGGAGGTTGGGAAGCACAAATGGATGCAAGGATGAAGGTGATGTTGCCTCAGTCAAGCTACAAGCAAAAATGGGTTGATGATGGATGGAGTGTTTTTGATGAGGGAAGGAGATATCCCAAAACAACACGAGGAGTAGGAGAGGTACATCCCAATGATGATGATGAAATTTTTGTTAATGAGGGAAGGATACATCCCAAAACAAGACCAAAGGATAGGTAAGAATACATCCCAATTAAAGGGTTGTCGATGAGCAGAGGATACATCCTGAAACAATGCCAAAGGATAGGGAAAGATACATCCCGATGATGATGATGATGATGATGATGATGATGATGATGATGATGATGATGATGATGATGATGATGATGGTGATGGTGATTGGATCGAGGCTTGTAGCAAGGCTAGGAACAAGACTAAGGATGTGATTAGAGGATTTTTGCTAAATTGAATTGATTTGGATTGGATTGAGATGTGAGATGGATTAAAAGATGCTTAGAATAACCAATCGATATTATTCTAAGAAGATTGAAAAGATGATGATAGGAGATTGAATGGATAGGGGAGGGAGATTGATGAAGGGGGGTTTGATAGATGAGAGGATGGGGGTTACATGTAAAATGATGAAATGGAAAATGAAATGCAATCCTAATGCAATTTCTATCTTTCAAGCACTAATTTTTTCTATAGAATAAGACACAAGGTGTCAGGGTATGAGGAACCAAGGTGGATTCGTGTCTAATGCATAAAACAAACAAAACAAACAAGAAGGCTATCCGAACACCCCAAAGTCATGATGACTTTGGTTGGGCCAGGCATTGGGATAACCACAAGTACACAAGGATTCCCCAACATAACACAAGACAACAGGAGTTGTGGTGAGTACTACATGGGACAGATGAGAAGAAAACAACAAAGAAAATATCAAGATACGCCCCTATGTTGACTAATCAAAGCATACCATGATATGATGGATCAAGGTGACCATGACAAGTGATGATAGGTAGCTCAAATGATAAACAAAAGCCAAAAACATCAAAAGATCACAATCAATTTCAAACTTTATTTTCCATAGGATCAAGGGGATGGATTGGATTGATGAGGTTTGTTAGGAAGGATACATCTTGTTCAAACCAATGATGGATACTATCTAAAAAATTGATCTGACAGAATATTCAAAGATGATTAGATCTTCTGATACAAGTGGATATTTTTTGTTAAGAACTAGCTAGATAAGGGCATATCTTGATGACATGACACAAGAGAGGAGACTCAAGACCGACAAATATTAAAAACTTAAGGGCTCAGGGGTCGATCAAAGATTAGCCTTGCCTATGTGAAAGTGCAGAGCCCTCTGTTTGTCATTTTTAATGGAGCAACCAGGTGTGTCTCCTATCCTACCTATGGAGTAGCCAACTCCAATCAAAGGCAGCTCAGAGGACCTGGACCAACTGACGAGGGTTTGAAACAGCTCCTACACTTTGGGCTCTGCAAAACCCCTAGGGAGTATCCCTTGAACAAAGCAGATACACTCTCCTTATAGGTGATATGCCAGAGTTTATTCAAAGTTGGCGATCTTTAAACAAACAATGTTTATCACATTGAGAATGATAAAACACATATAGAATAACATGAAACATAATTGATTTATTAAAATGCTTGTTATCCAGGTCGAATAACCAGGTCAGCGAAGGCATACAACTAACATCAGACTAGTGCCAATATCCTTGGGCAAGGAGTCATGAAAATGTGCAACAGAAGGAACATTTAATTCTGGAAACCTGAGTCTTTATGGAGTTAACCTTATTAACCCATAAACTAATGAACAAATCTTTCAGACTTCTTACCAAATCCCTTAATGATGCATAGAAATCTATTGGTTAATTAATGCAATTTAACTCATTCCTTGAACAAAAGAAATAATCAAACAAACAGATAATGAAATGATCCTTGATCACTTGATCTCATTAAAATTTCATATACACCATTACAAGGAGGCAGGAGATTTATATTCACATTCACTATCCATAATATATCTAAGCCTTATATTTGATATTATTTTACCCTCAAAAATTGACACTAAAATTTGATGTCCATTCCCAAATGTTCTTTCTTCATGCAGAACTAACTACCCAACCAAAAGACAATACAGTTCCCTTTACAATCTTTCAAACTGCCTTGAACCCACACAACCTTTGGAAAGAAAAATACATTTATCTGACCGAAATTCACCATGTTACTGATCTCATGGACCTGTGAAACTGGCCAACAGAAGCACATCTTGGCTTAACTCTGAGCCTCCTGTAATCTAAATCGCAGAGGATCCTGTCAGGTGTGAGACAGAGAATGTCACACAATCTGGGTGGTCCAGGCGCAGTGGGGATATTGTCCATAGTGAGACTGGGAAGTAACACATCAATCCCTCTTACTCTAGGAAACCCACGGATCACGACCATCCAAGATCCAGGAAGGCCACAAATGCAAATTCATGGTTCAACCACTTATCCATCTCGAGACAATCTTCCCTAATTTAATCAATTCCACTTCTCGTGCCAACCCTTTTGACGTGTTATTTCATGATTAAAATGGGGTCCTGTGTTGATCTAGTGAGAATCCTCGGTGTCATTCCTCCTATTAAGCAGTGACCCTTCTGTTGATACATCTTTAAATCGATCCACATCGGTCACCTCTATGAGGCCCGGTCGGCGAGCCGGCCCGGTCGTCCGGACATCTGTAAAGATATATGTTTGGTGGAACACTTAGTCAATAGCGAGACGGTGCACATCAACGTGAGATTTCAACTTAGAATAATGCCCCATCGGTGAGAGAAAGCTCACTCGACAAGAGGTCATGGTGACACCCGAACAGACACACAATCGGCAAGAGAAGATGGACTCGGGAAGACATCAGGGTGACAGTGAGCAAAGGGCACAGAGTCACACTGAGGAGCTCATCGTATTAGCAAGACATCATCAAGTTGGGGAGACATCTGAGCGCGATTGTGCGTTACCTCGCTCAATATGACTGGTGAGAGATGGTCAAATCGAGACATCATGGCCAGAAGTCCCTATGATGGAGGAAAGTCTCACCGAAGTGAAAGAGGCTGCCACAGTTGGGAAGATAAGCTGGAGTCGGGGAGACATCTCCCTGACACAACGAACACAGGCCGGTAGGAGAGACCTCGAGGAGACATCATATAGACATTTCGTGTCTCACTGAAAGCTCACATTTCATTCCTATCGCCAAGACATAACACTTTCAGGGAGACATCACATAGACTGTCCTGTGTTTTTCCAAAAATCTCGAGCTCACAATAGATTGCCAAGACATTAATGATCTCACACTGACTGAAACCTTTTTTTCTTTTGTGCATCGCTATAATATTAAGATATCAGGAAGACCTCCTATAGAGCACACCATGTCTTTTTGAAAGACTTCATCCACTTGTGTGTCACTAAGACAATCAAAACCTATGCCGATGAAGACCCTTTATGTTCCACCGGCGAGACCGAAGGTCACTCGCTGAGACCTATTCTGAAAACTCAGACTCTTGTCGATACACTTCCATCCACCATCAGTCGGTTTGACCTTGAAAATTCACTGTGACTTCACACCAATGGCAATACACTTTGCCGAAATGCTCATTCTAAAGCGAGTCGGTGTGACACTTCAATTTCGATAAGACCTTATGCCGACTATATACCATAAGCCGATAGAGAAAACTTTTTGTCGTCAAAATATAATAGAAGTCTTGCCGACTGCAGCCTAAATGATAAATTCAATCGCCAAGGCTTCTGAAATGTCTTGCCGATAGGCAACTCAGACATTTCAAATTGGATCGGGAAGACTCTTCAAACAACCAAAACTTGTGATGTGCAAGGAGAACCATTTTGAGATAGATCAACAATGAGAACAAACTAAAAAGGATTTTAACATCAAGGACAAACCATATGATCACAATTGAGATCCAACAAACCTTTGGCACGCTGAGCTCAATCTTGATGGGAGCCCATTTGTCCCATGTGCAGAATGAAAGGGAAAAAACCCCAAACCAGGGACTCACCAAAGAGATCAAAGAGCGCATAACCAGAGAATGAAAGGCAACCCAAAAAAGGGACTAACATAGACTCCAGTTGGCAGATGTATGCCCCTGGTGGGCATAGCAAGAATCAAGGTCGCTGGGAGAGCAGACCAAACATAAAAGACCAAAACCAACTAGGAACTGGCCCAGATAGATCCAATAGACACAAACAAGAAAACATAACGGAAAGAAAACCCTAAGCTACTGTTCATGGAAAAGAGATACCTCAAGAGAAGTACAACTTCAAGAACTGTCCATGAACTGGCAGTTCAAGAATCTCGCCTGTCATAGTTTGGAGAAAATATGAATCTTCTCCCCATTTATCACTGATCACGAACCGGCCTAACCAAATGGCATCAAACTTCTCATGCTTCCCTTTGTCTTCTAATCTAGCATTCCACAATAAGACTAAATCCCCCTTCTCAAAGTTCCTTGTTGATGTCCTTTTATCATATAGGTTCTTTACCTGCATTTGAAATTTGGTATTTCTCCTCTGAGCCTCTCTCTTGGCTTCATCCAGCTCTATGAGAGCCTCTACTCTCAATTGCATCTCATTGTCAACTTCATCGTCATATACTTGAATGAACTTGTACATCTCCATGAGGTTATTTTGGGGCAACCTCACATTTATGCCATAGACCAAGTCAAATGGGGCACAACTGATTGCCTTCTTCACAGTCACCCTGTCTGCCGAGACAACCAATTTCAACTTAGAATCCCAGGCTCTCTTATTCTGATCCAAGATTCTCTTGATAATCCTTATCAGGCTCTTATTGCTTGATGCAGCTTGTCCATTTCCTTGTGGGTGATATGGTGATGAATAAGAAACTTGGATACCATATTTTTCACAAAATTCAATATATTCTTCAGATCTAAAACACATAGCATTGTCTGATACAATTCTTTCTAGGCATCCAAACCTTGTTAGTATATTGTTTATCAAGAAATCAATCACCACCTTGCTAGTTGCTTTCTTTGTTGGGATTGCTTCCACCCACTTAGTAAAATAATCAGTGGCTACTAATATCCAAGAGTGGCCTCCACTAGATTTGCATGTTATTTCCCCTATAAAATCAATGCCCCAAATATGAAATGGAGATTGCACAGTAACCGGTCTGAGGGGAAGGTTACCAGAAAATTTTAACTTACCAGAAAAACACTGACAAGCATCACATGTCCTCACAAACTGATGTGCATCTTTAAATATAGTAGGCCACCAAAAACCGGCCCTCATCACCTTGTGTACAGTTGTCTTGGCCATGTAATGTCCGCCACAGACTCCACCATGCATCTCCCTTAGAAGTTCTAATGCCTGATTTTGATCAACGCATTTCAGCATGAATCCTTCTCTACTTCTCCACCACAAATTTCTTTGTATGATAACATATCTGATAGCGTGTAACTTCAATGTCCTCTTCTGATTTTTCGTTTAAGTCATCAGGGCACTTCATCCTCTGCAGATAATAGATCACATTCTTATACCACTCAGAGTGTTCCATATCACATATGTTTGATTTGTTTTCCTCTTCCAATGAGTTTATTTGATTTGCTTCCAAATTGGTCTGGGCCATAAGCTTGGCCAATCCTTGTCCCCTCACCAACTTAGTGATTTGGACCTCAATGTTAAACTCTTGAATTCTATTAATCCATCTGCATCTCCTTCCTGACACTTCCTGCTGTGTGAAAATGTCTTTGACAGCTGCACTAGGCACATACGCAATTATGACAACTCCCATTAAGTAAGGCCTGAAAGCTTTGACAGCCTTAACTAGTGCATATGCATGTTTCTCATTTATGTCATATTTCAATTCTGCAGCTTGTAAAGACTTACTGAAGAAGGCTATGGGCTGCTCGAAACCATTATCATTCTTCTGTAACAACACCCCTGCTATAGTGTGAAAAGAAGCAAAGGTGAACAACTAGAAAGGCTTCAAATAGTCGGGTGTCTTCAACACAGGAGCATCTTTTATTGCTTCTTTAATGGCTTGAAAAGCCTTTAAGGGCTCTTATGACCAGACTATCCTCTCATTCTTCTTTAGCATTTTGGAGATAGGTCTGCTGATTTCTGCAAAGTTAGTGACAAACCTTCTCAAGAAGTTTATTTGACCAAAGAAAGACTATACTCCATTGACATTCTTTGGTGGTTGGATCTTATCAATGGTTGCTATCCTTTCTGGATCAATTCTGATGCCATCTTTTGAGACAATGTGCCCCAGTAACTTGCCCTCCTTAACCCCAAAGGCACATTTCTTGGGATTAGGGGAAATACCATATTCCAATGCCCTGACAAAGATTTTCTCTAAGTGAGAGAAATGGTCCTCTTCTTTCTTGTTGTGAGCAGTCAATTCATCTTGGTAAATAGCAAGGAATAGGTCTAAAAACTCAGCAAAGGCCACATCCATGGCTCTTTGAAAAGTGGCACCAGCATTAATTAGGCCAAAAGGCATTCTCACATAGACATAAGTTCCCCAGGGTGTGGTGAACGTTGTCTTGTACTACTCTGATTCTTTCACCATGACTTGGTTGTAACCAGAGAATCCATCCATCATGGACATCAATTCACATCCAGTCACTTTCTACAGCATAGCCTCCATGTTTGGGAGTGGATAGTTGTCTTTCAATGATGCAATATTCAAATATCTGAAGTCCACACACAACCTGAGATCACCATTCTTTTTTCTTATAGGAACCAGGTTTGACACCCATGATGAGTGCCTTATAGGCTTAATAATCCCTGCATCACTCAATTTTGTTAGTTCTTCCTGCATCTTGGATTTCAAGGTTGGATTGATAGGCCTTTGCTTCTGCCTTAATGGTCTCACATCAGGCTTCAGGGGAATTTCATGCTGGAACAAATCTTCCCTATAAGCCTTCAAGTCATCATAAGACCAGGCAAACACATGCCTATATTTCCATAATAGGGTAATCAGCATCTTCCTTACATGAGGTTTCATCTTCTTGCCTATGTATACCTTTTTTGGTGCACTATCAGTCCCTAGATTAATTTCTTCTAGGTCTTCCTTATGGGTAGCTGCTTGTTTTGTGTTGGACTTATCTGGTCCTTCAAAGATTCTCTCCAACACTACCAGCCCTTTTGGGATTTTGTTGCTCTTCAGTTGAATTACTTCATTCCCAAACAAGGTCTCTCTACCATTTTCTTCTACCACATATGAGCCAAAATCAATCTCCTGATGCTCATATTGGTCAACACAGTGCAAGAATCTCAAGATATCATTGTCATCTTGGAACACCTGCCAATTGCAGACATTATCAGGCACTGCAGGCCTAGTTTGTATCTCAATACCAGAGATGCCATTGAAGGTCACTTCATCCAATTTTACAACTATATTGGCCAACAAGTCAGCCTTGGAATTTTTCCCTCTTTCTATCCAATCTATTCCAAAGGAATCAAGTACCTCAATTGTATCCCACACTTCATTCCTATATTGCCTCAAGCGCTTATCTTTAGTGACAAATCTAGATCTAACTTGAGAAACAATTAGCTCTGAGTCACCAAATACCCTTAACAGTTTTATCCCATGCTTAGAGGCAATTTTTAGGCCAAGTAGCAAAGCCTCATACTCAACCACATTGTTTGTACATGCAAATTGGAGTAGAAAGGAGTATTTAAAAGTCTTACCTTGTGGTGATACTAGCCAGACACCAACACCTGAGCCATCCTTGGAGCAAGCTCCATCAAAGTACATGGTCCAAATTGATTCCTCTAAAGTAGTGTGCATGATCTCTTTGACTATTGGCACTGACTTGGTCTTTCCATCTTCTTGTTCTGCCTCCTCAACTCGAAAGGTATTCATATCGGTATCAACAAAGTTGATAAGTGGAGATTCTTCTATTTTACCAGCAGATTCAATCATATGCTTGCCCCTTGACTCCCGGGCAATCTTAACATCCTTCTGATCGATGGAAAAGATAGCAAAGGATAAGTCACGTTGTATACTTCCTCCCATAAAAGCACACCATTTCCTTGACAGTAGCATTCCATATGCTGGAGGGATGTCAGCTACTATGACACTCATGACAAGTTCCTTATTAGGGCAAGCTGCCAGTCTATATGATATTTCATTTATGATTCCAATCACAGGGATCTCCCTTGAGTCCATAGCATAGCATTTTCCATAAGTGCTATCCACCTTCAAGCCCATTTCCTCCATGATTTTAATAGGCATCACATTATTTGAGGCACCTGAATCAATCATACAATTTCTGAGCAAGTTTCCATTGATAATTAGGCTCAGAAAGAAAGGGTTGACCAGATCAAGGTTAGCAGTGATTGTAGTTCCTAGATAGACTTTAGGATTCTCATCTGCATTCAGTCGAGCTGCATCATCCTTCACCTGGCCTACACTTGTTTCAGGTATTTGAGCTTCCATTTTGGGTTGATTGTTCCCAGCAATGCTCTTGATGACTGCCATTGTTTTATGCTTATGGACATCAATCCTCATCATCTCAAGAAGTGGGACTGTGACCCTTATCTGAGATAGGACCTAAAACATGTCAACTAGTGCATAACTTGGAATGTCTGGGAATATAACTTCATGAGAAGTTAGTGCACCTGTTTTCTTACCATCACTTTGATTTGCAGGCCTCAATTCTTTCATCTTTGTATATGATGAAGTAGCTTCATTGGTTATCTTAGCTTTGTCATTCTTTTTAGCCCAAATTCTTGGCTCTTTGACTTCCTTAGCTTTGGTACTCACGTTTATGTTTTTAGTTCTAGTCCCTTTAGGATCAGTATCACTTTCTTTGATGAATATTCCCCCTTGGTGACCTGGATTAGCCTTTACCACCCTATTTCTGAGGTGAATATCATTTCTAGCCTGAGCTCTAGCGGCCAATGCAACTGCATACCTTCCTATCTCTTCATTAGAAGGTCTCCTCAAAGAAATGCCACAAGTTTCAAGGTTGTAAGCAGTAAACTGATCATCTCCTTCTCCATCAAAAAATACTTGCTACTGATGAAGAAGACCTTCTTGTCTTTGCATATCTGTCTCATTTGTATCAGCACCACAGTCAGAGGAATATTCCTCATACTCCAAATCTGACTTGGTCATGAACACATTTGAAGTCTCATTAGGGTTGCCAGGATAATCACCTTCCTCATAACTGCCTTGCTTTTCTTCCACTGCCTTGGCCACAACAACACACTGATGTGAGGAGTGTGGCATTTCACAGGCATCACACCATGGCAGATTATCTGCCATGTTTGAGGTATTCTTCTGTAGCGGATTAGGCACTCCATGGAAGTTTCTTTGATTATTTTGGATAGGCCTTCCATTATTCCAGTTAGCGTGATATGGATAGTCCTGCAACCTTGGGGGCCTCTCATTCCTCTAAAATTGAGGCTTTTTAGCCTTTGCTTGTTTCTGTAAAAAAATCAAAACTTGATGCCACGCTGTTTTTGGTGCTGCATCTTTGACCCCTTTCTCATTTGAAGGCTTAGAAGCTTTGGTAAGCCTGGGATCATCTCTCCTACCCAACTTACCAGATGCTCTTCTATTATTTTCAATGTTTACAGCCATCTTGTAAGCCTCTTGCAGGGATTGTGGGTCTTTGTCTCTGAGCAAGTAGCACATCTTGTTGTCATAGGCATTACAGTAAGTAAACATACATGATCTTTCATTAGGTCAAAGAGAAACAGGGACCTTAGCCATTGCTTTCTTGAATCTTGCATTAAATTTAGTAGCCATTTCATTATGTCCCTTTGTGATGTTATTAAAATCATGCAGCTTGAACCTTGGATCAGTCTAGTCTCCATATTGTTCTCTAAAAATTCTAAAGAAGGAGTTCTTTGATTTAATGCTTAAATCAGGCAGACTTCTATACCAATCTCTTGCATCCTCTGTCACAGATTGCATGAAGTATTTCATAGCTACATCCTCATCCCATAGCTCAAAGTCCTCCAAAAAACTTTAAAAATATTTGAGGTGATCCTCACCACTAACAGCATTATTGCCTGCAAACTTTGGCACATGTTTCCTAGCATTATCAGGTATAGGGTTTGGGTAACCAGGGATATTATCAAAACATAACTGCATGTATCTGTCAGTATGAGTCACCCTTCTTCCCACAGGTCTTATTTCTTCACCTTGGGTATCAATGTCTCTCTGTCTTTCATCTTCATGACCTAATTATCAACCTTGAGGCTCTTGTAGATCAACAAAATGGATAGCTTTTTCATGACCTCTAGGGGGTGGAAGGGAGCTAGAAGGATTATCTTTGGGTGAGCTTCTATCACCATTATTAGGGTTTGAAGAAATAGATTGACCACATGTGTTCTGAGCATCAAGGACAGGATCTTTCAAAGTAGATTCTAGGAAACTAAGCTTCTGTTTCATCTCTTTGTTTGCTGCAAGTAATTCCATCTCCCTAGTCTTTCTCTTCAACTCCTCATTTTCTCTCGTTAGCTTATCAAAAAGTGAGGCAGTGTTATTTTGATTTGTGTTCTTCTCAGCACCTCCTTCATTTATCCGTACTCCCTCATTTCCTCTCTTTTCCTGCATAGGACGCTTACCTTTGTCCACATTTTGAGGTTGTTTACTGGTATTCCTAGGAGAAGGAACAACATGTTCCTCAACCCTATGACTTTGAGGTTTATTTGTGATCTTATTAACCAGGAGGTCAGAGAGGATCCTTCCTAAAGTTTCTGGCAATACCAGGGTATCCTCCTCATTTTGTTGGGCTACCAATCTATCCATGGCTTCCATTTCTTTTAACCTTCTACGCAGCTCATCCTTCTTATCCATAGCATCTCTTATATTTTTCTCTTTTGTTGCTTCTCTCTATTTCCTACTCTCATTTAGTGCAGAAATTTGCTGACTAAGTCTTTTTATATCAGAGATCTCATCCTCATCAGGTAATGTAGACTCTCTATCAGAAGTTGTACTAGCAGTTTGGTATAGATGCGGGTTGTGGGAATAGTCATCCCCAATGGATGAATCATTTGGGACCAAGGTAGCCCTAAGAGGTGTGGGAGTGGGGCATTCTATGGTCCTAGCATGCTGGGTATTCCTATTATTCCTTTGGAATCTACCCCTTCCCCTTTGTTGTATGGAATTTTGGCCATGATCTGATGAATATTCATTTACAATATTTTTCATATGCACTTCCCCTCTCTCATTGGATACATTATCATCTAAATCTACCAAATATCTTTCACTTTGTGAACCGAAATGAGAAGAAACTTGATGTTCAGGGGTGGGATGTAGTGTAGAAATACCTTTTTGTGCTGGTTTTTCCTTCACCCATTTTCCTTTGTTTCCAGGCAACTCTTCTTCTAGCTCCTGCTCTGGATGGTCTCTGTAATAACCTTGTGTTCTCCTCATTTGAACTGGGATTCCTTCAACCTTCTTGACTCTCTTTTATTTTCTGCTCTGAACTTCTATATCTATAAATATTGGTTTGCACTGGTACAAAGACTTCAAAGTCACCACCCAAGCTTCTTGGGACAGATTATTAAACAACACAACTTTCAGAACTTGGTAACTATAAGTTGACAAGAATAAGACTAGGAATCACTCAAGAATATAAACAAAAAGGTAGGGACATAAGCTATGCTTGATCAATGTTCTCAAATGACTGATTCTATGAGCAAACTGTGGGATAAAACACCTTGGAGATTCTATTCAATATGAAACATAGGTCCCTAGCAGAGTCGCCATCTTGTTGGTCATTTTTAACGGAGCAACCAGGTGTGTCTCCTATCCTACCTATGGAGTAGCCAACTCCAATCAAAGGTAGCTCAGAGGACTTGGACCAACTGACGAGGGTTTGAAACACCTCCTACACTTCGGGCTCTACAAAACCCCGGGGGAGTATCCCTTGAACAAAGCAGATACACCTCCTTATAGGTGATATGCCAGAGTTTATTCAAAGTTGGCGATCTTTAAACAAACAATGTTTATCACACTGAGAATGATAAAACACATATAGAATAACATGAAACATAATTAATTTATTAAAATGCTTGTTATCTAGGTTGAATAACCAGGTCAGCGAAGGCATACAACTAACATCAGACCAGTGCCAATATCCTTGGGCAAGGAGTCATGAAAATGTGCAACAGAAGGAACATTTAATTCTGGAAACCTGAGTCTTTATGGAGTTAACCTTATTAACCCATAAACTAATGAACAAATCTTTCAGACTTCTTACCAAATCCCTTAACGATGCATAGAAATCTATTGGTTAATTAATGCAATTTAACTCATTCCTTGAACAAGAGCAATAATCAAACAAACAGATAATGAAATGATCCTTGATCACTTGATCTCATTAAAATTTCATATACACCATTACAAGGAGAGACTTGAGATTTTATCAACCACATTCACTGTCCATAATATATCTCCGGAAGCACACGAACCAATAATGCCTTGCCCTCGAGGCCCAGCATAAATAGCCTTCCAGGTATTCTTTCTTCCATACCTATAGACCTAACTGCAACAGAGACAACATTGGTTTTGCTTTACAATCTTTTTCAAGCTGTAGACCCCAGCCTTTGGAAAGAAAAACATTTGTATTTGGGGTCACCATGTTGGCATGAGTTTACGTGGTTCCATGAAACCCTAGGTGACGCGGTACATCTTGCAGCTCGATACAGACCTCCACCAACCCTCAGTCTAAATCATCGTGGGAGGAATGTCATCCATAAAATACGGTCGAGATCGGCCGAGTGAGGATGGCCGACCATGGCAATCAAACTAGGAGTAACACCCCATCAATCATGCCATCTAGGAAATCCGCAGGTGCGACCATCACAGATCCAGAGGCCACAAATGTAGAATTTAGTTGTTCCAACCACTTCTCCATCTCAGACAGTCCGTTGCCCTAATTCTACAATAAATTCCACCTTTTCCGTGCCAACCCGCACCAGCATTTGAGGCTCAGGACCAAATCCAGTGCTGTATTGGGTAAGTAGGATCCTCATTGTCATTCCTATGAGCCATGGTGTCCAACGCATTAGATCTCTCTGAAATCGTCAACGTAGTCACCTCCCGTGAGCGATCGGCCGGAACACTGTGATCATTAGACATCACTGCGAGTCATGTGTTTGATAAGCAGGTTAGTCTAATGAGGACGAGGCACATCGCCCATGAGACTGTGAATACTTACCCATTGGTAAGAGAAAGCTCACTCAACAAAGGGTCATGGCGACGAGCAGAACACACTATCGGCAGAAGATAGACTGAGGGAAGACATCGAGGCAACAGGCAAGGGCACAAGGGAGTCACGCTGAGGCCGCGCGTATGAGGCAAGACATCGCCGGTCGGGAGACCTCGGCGAAACCCCGTCATGCACAGGTACTCAGCTATAGTTGGTGAGATAATTCAGTAGAGCATCTAAGTAGAATCTCGGCCGGAGAAAGTCTCACCAAGTAGAAAGGGCACACAGTGGAAGACCAGCTGGAGTGGGGGCATCTCCCCGACCACAGGCTCTGAACCCGTGAGAGACCTCGGGGAGACATCATATAGACATTTCGTGTCTCACCGAAAGCTCATGTTTCATTCCTGTTGCCAAGACATAACACTTTCAGGGAGACATCACATAGACTGTCCTGTGTTTTGTTGAAACATCCCGAGCTCACAATAGATCGCCAAGACATTAATGATCTCACACCGACTGAAACCTTTTTTTCTTTTGTGCATCGCTATAACATTAAGATATCGAGAAGACCTCCTATAGAGCACACCATGTCTTTCCAAAAGACTTCATCCACTTGTGTGTCGCTGAGACAATCAAAACCTATGCCGACGAAGACCCTTTATGTTCCACCGGCGAGACCGAAGGTCACTCGCCGAGACCTATTATGAAAACCCAGACTCTTGCTGATACACTTCCATCCACCATTGGTTGGTGTGACCTTGCAAATTCACTGTGGCTTCACACCGATGGCAATACACTTTGCTGAAATGCTCATTCTAAAGCGAGTCGGTGTGACACTTCAATTTCGATAAGACCTTATGCCGACTGTATACCATAAGCCGATAGAGAAAACTTTTTGTCGCCATAATACAATAGAAGTCTTGCCAACTGCAACCTGAATGATAAATTCAATCACCAAGATTTCTGAAATGTCTTGCTGATAGGCAACTCAGACATTTCAAATTGGATCGGGAAGACTCTTCAAACAACCAAAACCTGTGATGTGCAAGGAGAACCATTCTGAGACAGATCAATAATGAGAACAAACTGAAAAGGATTTTGACATCAAGGAGAAACCATATGATCACAAATGAGATCCAAAAAACCTTTGGCACGCTAAGCTCAACCCTGATGGGAGCCCATTTGTCCCATGTGCAGAATGAAGGGAAAAAACCCCAAACCAAGGACTCACCAGAGAGATCAAAGAGTGCATAACCAGAGAATGAAAGGCAACTTGAAAAAGGGACTAACACCCTCATAGTTCAATAAAATACCATGGATAAAAGTGGAAAGAGGATGATGGAGAGAGATGGATGACCAAGACAAAAAAGACCGATGTTAGACGATAAAGGAGCGGATGGACAGAACCCCGGGGGTGCATCAAATTATCGACCTTGCCTACGTGAAAGCATAGGGGCAACGTAGTTTGACCAAAAGACCGAAGAAAAACAATGGATAAAGGATGATGGGATGACTAGGATAAGTGGATAAAATGATGGGACTAATATGATGATACAAGATAGACCTGTTGGAGAAGATAGAATTATGGTGATCATACGAAGCTCGGGGATGGGATAGTTATCCAAATCAGCAAAAGATGAATTGGGAGGATGATATGATGGAGAGATGAATGATGAGAAGTGATAGGAGATTGGAAAGATGCACAAAGGAAGCATCGGATTGCAGGTGGAGTGGCCTATAGCTAGATACCAATGACAAGGGATTACAAGATGGGATGAGGATAGGGATGAACGGATAAGAAGAGAAAGATGGGTGGATAGAAAGAGTAGGATGGGGATATGAAAGGGATGCTATGATGGATGAATAAAGGGATAAGGATGAGGAGATGAAAGGGATGCTATGATGGATAGGAAGATAAGGATGGGGAGATGAAAGGGATTTATTGGGATGGATAGGAAGATGAGGATGGGGAGATGAAAGGGATTGTTTGAATGGATTGGATAGAGGGATAAAGAGTTGGATGAGGAAAAGGTTATGGGCTAGATAAATGGATAGATAATAATTTGGGTGATGGAAAGGATTTATGTGATGGATGGATAGAGAGATAAGGATGGGGAGATGGAAGGGATTGTTTGCTAGATGAAGGATGTCTCCAAGGACTATGTTACAAAGGAAGATAGATGCCCCCACTCTAAATATGTCATGTGTCATGAGGTAGGAGGGATGCAAGACAAGTGGAGAAAGAAGGTAGAGGATGTGGATAAGGACTAGGATAGAGCATGGATGAAGGGAATGTATGCCGAGAGGTGTCCAAAGCATGCATAGATAGGTTCTCCTGTTTTGATCAAGAAGGATGAAGGGATTGGAGATAAATGGGCTATGATGGTAGGATGCGGAAGATAGGTGGGATGGAGGGGATAAATGAAGAGGATGTATAGCAGGAAGATGGGTGCATAGCTGGAAGCATAGTAGGAAGCAGAACGAATGGAGGGGGTGTATATCACGAAGTTGTCCCCAAGTGTGGAAAAGGACAAATGGAGATTTACGCATGACGCATGTTGCGAGGTTTCATCATGATACTTATCCAAGGTGCTTGTTTGCCAAGTTTTCTGATGGACAAATTATTTCTCTTTAATTTTATGTTGTTTTACTTTTTGAATTTTTGACTTTTTGGATTTTTCTGTCGACTTTTTTGATTTTTTGACTTTTCCTCTCCTTTTGGGTGGTAATGGAGATGATTGAGATAGAGAGATGTGGATAGCGGATATGCGATGAAGGATATGAATGAAAGGGACTCAAGCATCAAGTCCCTTGCCAAGGGTATTAGGCTCATATCAGTGACTGTTTGATGTTGTTACAACTTTAGTAGGATATTGGATTGCAAGAGAGGGAAGGAATTAGAGGGATTTGATGGGAAAGATATGTGGAATAATGGATGGGATGCTGGAAAGGGTATGGATAGAACAATGGGGTAGGTGTGTGATGGGGGGATGTTTTTAGGACCAACATTGGCATATATGGTGGTGGAGGTGAAATGATAGGAGGATTAATGGATGGATGATGTGGGGATAATGGAGGAGGTGGGATAGTGAATTTTGGGACATAAGGGCCCAAAAAAAATTTAGGAGATGAATGGAGTGTATGATTAGCTTTTGGATTAGCAAATTTGGATGTTCTTATAGATTTTTCATTGGAAGGAATTGCATCTTTTTTCTTTGGGATCCACATGGTTTTGATCTTTTCTTTGGTTATCCTTTGTGGCCGATGGATATGATTCTACTTTTGGATTTGATTTTGGATTGGATTTGGATTTTGGACTTGATTTTTCTTTTTGTCAACATGTCTTTTAGAGGGGACATGAGGAGCTTTAGATTCATGTGGATGTTTAGATTTATGCAATTTTACTTTAACATCCAAAGTGATTTTAATAGCAATGGGATTGGTGTGGGGAGATGAATGATGTGGAGAGATGGAGGTAGAATTATGGGAATTATGTGTAGAGGGAGGATGTGCGGGTACGTGCCTTTGTTGATCCTGATTAGGGGACATGAGAGTGGGATGTTTATGATGGGTGACATGGATAGGTGGTGGATGGATGAAAGGATGACTAGGATGAGATGGAAAAGGTGATTTTGGAATATAAGGGCCCAAAAAAAATGTAGTGGGTGGAGGGACATAAGGACCCAAGATGGATGGAGTAGATGAAGGATGGGAGATGGTGGATGGAGGGATGTAAGGACCCAAAATGGATGGAGCAGATGAAGGAGGAATATGGACAGTTGTTTTGAGGTGATACGATGGAGGAGGACGGATGGTAGCATATGATCTGGTGGAGCGATGGGAAGAGCCTATATTTCTTTTAGATGAAGGGGCTCATTAAGGATGTATAGAGGTTGTACCAACATCGCTAGATTGTGATTCTTGGGAACTAGGTCCAAGACCTCACATACAGAGTTGTTCTTTGACTTGGATGGGCTCTAAAATACATTTCTCATGAAGGCCTAAACCTTTTCCTTAATAGTTCATGTTCTTGAGCATTCAATCCATGATAGGATTTTTGTTATTCTGGAAAAATGACGTGAGTCCATTATTAGGCGAAGGATGATGGGTGGTATATATGCTTTGTTTTTCTTCAGCAAGGAGACCACCATAGAAGAATGTGAGAGTATCAAGGGGATATAAAAGTGGTGTGGGGATAGTAGGTTTAGGTGACAATGTAGGATCACGATATGGAGGTGATGGGGTAGCAGCATCTTAATCAGGAGGAGTGAGTGGTGAGGGATCAAGAGAGGGATTAGGTGACATGATAGGATTTGGATCAATGGTGGTGGGTGATAAGGGCTCATGCGATAGAGATGGAGATAAGGGATCATGAGATGGAGTGGTGGAATCAAGGAGATCATGGGATGGAATGGATGGGAGACTGTGATCTTGAGGTGGACTAGATGAGATGGTAGGATCTTGATTTGTAGAAGAGGGTATGCTAGCATGCTTTGGATCAAGCTCTTTGCATGACTCTTCTTGTGTGGGTGGCATGATAATGGAGGCCTGTTGGATGGGTTCTTCAAGTAGGTGAGATGGAATGTTGGAGGGTTCATGAAGTTCATGAGAGGGGATTTCGGTGATACTGGGAGTGGGAGGAGGGGATTGCATTTGATCATCATCAATGGGTTTGACAACGCTCATAGTAGGAGATGGGGGTTCAATGGATTCAGTGGGTGTGATGGTGTCAATGGTTTGAGTGGTGCTAGGGGTGGTAGCATCAATGATAGGTGTGATACAGAGAAGGGTCTCGTCACTAGTGACCGTGGATGATGGACTGGAATAGCATGGCTCCATGACCTCATGATATGGGGTCACATATGTCTTCTTTGTCATAAGTCCTTGGAGAAATTTTGGAGTGAGAAACTTGCATATTTTAGGCTAAGATGGCATGATAGGAGTAGATGAGGGATTAGGGACTAGTCTAGGATCATGGATTGGTGGACTAGGGTTAGATGGACGAATGGGGTTGGATGTAGGACTGGGAGTAGATGGAGGATTAGGATTAGATGGGGGGTAAGGTAGGGATATTGGAGTGGTGAATTAGGATAGGGGGACATGGACTATGGATTAGGACAAGAGGATACAACTGATGGATTGTAGTAAAGGTATTGGGATGGTGGATTAGGATGAGAAGACGTGGATGTTGGATTAGGATAGGTTGATGGGGGTGAAGGATTAAGATAAAAAGGTGTGGATGTAGGATTAGGATGGGAAGACTGATAAGGGGGATTAAGATAGGTAGAGTGGTATGGAGGATTAGGGTAGTGGGCATATACAGATGAAGGATTGAGATAGGAGGATGTGGATGGGGGATTAAGATAGGGGTATTGTGATGGTGGATCAGGATAGGAAGACATGGATGTTGGATAAGGAGATGATGCAAGTGAAGGATATGATGGGGATGTAGGTGAGGAAGATAATGGATATCATTTGTCAAAGGTAGCATAAGGAATGTGATTAGGCATGGATGAAGACATAATGGAATGGATTGAAGGGGTGATTGGATTGCAGGAAGTGGATGGAGAAAACTTACTAGTGATGATAGCGTCAAGGGGATCTATGTCATACTCTTCTTGAACGATAAGATTTTTGTTATTGTCATCGACATAATTAGGGTTTCCCTTGATTACTATTGATGGAGGATAAGGATTCATGATGATGAAAGGATAAATAGGATGGATCAAATATTTTGAATGGAAATGGACTAAAGCTCAAATTGGGATTAGATTAAAGCTCAGGTTAGGACGATTAAATGATGTGATGGGATTGATTATGATGATTGGAGTTGATTATCAAAGGATTATTACAACACTAAATCTACCTTGAGATGGAAGCATATTGATTGGGTCAAAGGTGATTAGATAGGGATGTTATTGGATTAGATTAGATAAGATCGATCAATGAGATGATTGATAGGATGATGGAAGGGATTCTAAACCAAGTTCAGAGATTACCCTAGGTGACTTGGGATATTGATTGATCAGATTAAAGGATGAATGGATGATTGCGGCACCTAATCCACCTTGAGATT